>OMNZ01014044.1:0-13744 GCA_900303255.1 Lesueurigobius sanzi | reverse complement strand
ATAGGCCCTCCATCAAGCAAACTTCCCTACCCCTGATATAGAGTTAAGAAAGCTTCTAGAGGAAGACTATACTAGTTTGATGTCTTTTGTTGCACCCGTCGTATTCATTGCTACAAACTTTAACCCCTTAAACCCCAGCGTGCCAAATTTGGGTCCTGTAGGGTATAAGGGGTTAAAGCTGTTTTGGTTGACAGTCCATTCAGTTGCAAATTAATCAAAGTGGACACTTCTAACAAAAGAAAGCACCATCTCGAAGGCCAAATTAACCTCTTAAACCCTATAGGACCCAAATTAGGCACTAAAATTTCTCTCCTTCCTCTCCCCTTCCCCTTTCTCTGTCTCTTTCCTTCCTCTCCCTCTTTCCTCTCTCTCTCCTTCCTCTCACCCTCTTTCCTTCTTCTCGATCTCTCCTTCCCCTCTCTCTGTCTCTTTTCTTCCCCAGGACCCAAATTGGGCCTGTTGGGGTTTAAGAGGTTAAACTAAAATTACGATTGTACGTTCTGTGTTTAGTTTTGCATCGCACTCCCACCGGCTGCCTAACCTTCTATTTCAGCCTCTAATCCTTTTAGTCCTAAAAATACACTGGAACTAAAAACGTGCTACAGAAGAAGCAAAAGTAACGGCATGTCCTTAAATAAATCAGCACAGTAGAAGTATCCTGTTACTCGGCACCTCTGTTGATTTGTTACCAAGGCTCCTGTCTCCCCCGAGGCAGGCATTCCCCAAATATCATATCTCCCGTGGTTCGGTCTCAGCGGTGTTTTACGGCCTGCAGAGCTCTAAATTAGAAAAACTGCCCCCGAAACAGTGAGGAGCTGGTCTATCACGCACCACACGCCATGAATGTCACATGTTTGTGTTGGTTTGACCTTTAGGAAGCAAAGAAATGCAATAAGTGAACTGCAAGAGACTGTGGCTGTTGCACATGGATGACTGGTCGTGAAAAGTGATGCGTGTGATCAAATCGGATTGTCTACGCCAGTGGTTCTAAACGGATGGATCGGGGCCCAAATGTGGGACGTGGAATAGTTTTTAGAGGGTCGCAAGCCTTCCCTGGGAACTTCTATTGACTGAAAAAGTACAAAAATGCTACTTTAGACTGCAGGCAAAACCTTCCACCTGGAAACAAATAGATGACCTAATCTTTACAGCAATGAGTGTAATTATTGCACGTATTCAACGTTTCTCCGTAGAACTATACGAGAACTTGCAAATTCAATGACCTTTTTCTCAAAATATGTTTTTCTCACATTGTGGCGACGACATCTCCACTTTAGTAGCTCCTGCAGACTCCAAACTTTCCAATCTCGGACTTAACAACATTTTGAAGGTTTGCTCAGATGGATTATCCATTGATTTAATACCTAGACTAATTTATTGAGCTTTTAACCCAAAAAACTGTTTTTTTTTACTGATTTATTCACTGATAAAAAGCACTTTATATAATTGTACAACGAAATAACAGATGAGATGGAGGGTCGGTCCTGAGCCGTTTCAACTAATAGCTAGTTTATTCAAGATCCTCTGAACAGATCTTTTTGACTAATGTATCAACAAACTCAAACCATACATTTAAGCCGGGCTTTATAAAAAAAACTTGCAATACACCTTTTTTCTCACTATTTGAAAGTCGCAGTAAAAGTTTCAAAATGATATCACTCAGTTTACTTTTCAGGGTATCCGCTAGGTCTTAAAAAGTCTAAAAAAAGTCTAAAATTCCAAATTTAAGGCCTTAAAAAGTCTTAAAAATTGGACTATTTGGTTTTAAATTCATGGTAAATTGTGTAAATGTGTTTGACCCAATTATTTGCTCACAATTTAGTCTAAAAAATAGCCAAATAAATGGGAAAATGCAAATTTATCCATTGTTGGCTGAACCGAAATGACTTAAAGGATTGATTAAGACCCGTTAAGGGTAAGTACTTTGAAGGTTGTTGCCAAAAAATGCATAAAACAGACATTAGGTTTATGTGTAAATGCCTAATGGGAAAAATGAAGTTATTAAGGTATCTGTGGTATCAGTTTGACACTGTGACACACACAGTTAAAACAGGTCTTATTTTTTGAGATTTTGTGGTCTTAAAAAGTCTTAAAAAGTCTTGAATTTGACTCGTCCACTCCTGCAGCTTTTGTTCCACATTCACCTCACACATCATGCGGCGTCTCGGCTTAAACGGTGATGATTTCAGTGTTACAGGCTGATTTCATGCTTAATAAACAAACATTTGTGGGAAATAAATAAAAAACATACAGCATTTTGTATTGTACATAACAAATTCAATACTAATTCGGGTCAGAGCTTGTCACACTAGACTAGAGTGATCCAACACCATAAACAACTGTTACACACATGGCTTCGTCTCATTTGTGAACATAGACTTAGACTTAGACAGGCTTTATTGGATCCACAAGGAAAATTGCGTTGTCACAGTCAGTAGCTCAAATAGTAATCTTAAAATTAAAATAAAAATCCTAAAATAAGTCCTAAAATACCAACAACAAAATAATAAATGTGAGAATAGAATAAAGAAAGAAATCCGGCTGCTCTGGAATATACATATCTGAGATAAGGTACTAAAAATAGAATGATAGAACTTTGAAATTTTCAATGTACAATATTTACAAAGACAAAGCAGATATAACATGGAGTCCATTTAAATGAATGGGTTATCTATTAAGAAATGTGACACAACAGAGATCGAAACTTTAATGTAGAGGTGGGCAATATTATCTACAAGATCATTTCGAAATTGTTTTTGAGATATGCAAATTTACAATATGGAGTATAACTTCAAAGTCCAGCACATTGTACATATTTGTGATGGTTCATTGTTATTGAGAAAGTCTCCCTAAACATCCAGATACTGATTTTTGTTAATATCACCCATATACTTTGGTGCAATACAGAAATACTGCAAATACTTTAAAACGTAATTATGGGGGAGGACTTAGAACTGGTTTGCCCCAATTAACAAACTCTTAACACCAAGTTTAACCTGCACCTTAGTCTCATATAATCAAAAATCTAAAAACTTCTTTGGACACCTCTTTGAAAAAAACATCCCAAAGATCCAGCTCCCATGAATGAGTTACACTTATTATATTATTGATGTCTGATATTGATTTGTTTTTGTCCATACCGACCTTTGAGATGACTTCTGTTATGATATTGGGCGTTACAAAAATAAATTGATTGATTGATTGATTGATTTCTAGACTTAAGTAATTTACAATATATTTGAGCGAACATGTCCCTGTCCCTGGTTTCTTCTTCTTCCATGTCCTAATGAAAGGTGCAAGTAGATTTCAGACGACAATAGGTCAGATTCAATTAGTTTGATTGACACGTGGGGGATGGGTCGACCTGCCACAGTGGGTCACTTAATTAAAGAGAAACTGTGTCAAAACGGGCCGAGGTGGGTCCTGTTTAATTATATATATTACAAGCATCAATCATCACAGACTTGTAGCGAGTAAATGTCTCCATTGTCAGATCAATAAAGTGTTATCTAATGATCAATGCTTGAATCAACAGCATTCTCTGACGACACACTGAATTATTACCTTTAATTACTTTAATAACATCCACTAAATGGAGGACAGAAGGCAAAATGTGTTTATTTTGAGTTGAAGTTTTGGAGTCACAGCTTTTCATGCAGGCGAAACTCTTATCATTAACTCTAATTATTGCACTGAATCTGATTCCACGTTTCTCTTCAATCACCATTTTCTCAAAATGCATTGTTCTCACTTAGTCTCCACTTTAGGGCTGAAACAACTACTCGATTATTGAAATAGTTGTCAACTATTTTAGTAATAATCGTTTCTGGAATATACAGATTCAGACAGAATAAGAATTACATCAATTTGTCCATCCATCCATCCATTTTCTTCCGCTTTATCCTGGGTCGGGTCACGGAGGCAGCAGTCTGAGCAGAGACTTCCTGATCTGAAAAAGCTATGTTGTCTCTAAAGGCATCAGTTATAAGCTCTGATTGTTCATATGAGATAAATCTCAGACCATGATCTAATAAGAGCAGAAAGAGGACACTCTTTCTCTCTCACTTTCACCATCCCAGACTGAATTTTAATGTGAAACTTGTACAAAGAGCCTCCTACAGACATCACCTTTCAGTTTACTCCATCAAGACGACCTCAAACCACGACCACGTTTTTTTTTAAATTACACTTTTCAGGCACCTTTTGCTGAATCGATGACCTAAATTAACCGTGACAGCCCTACTCCACTTTAGTAGCCCCTACAGCAGATCAGGGGCCACACTGGGTTTTTGGACATGCCAGGAGGGCCGCATCCATCACGGTAAATAAATAGGGTCGTGGGCATTTCACACATGTACAGGTCTCTAACAGATCACCTACTGTAAATACATTTTCAAAAGCAAAAAAATCACAGCAGGTATGAATTATCTCTCTTCATGTCACTAAAAACATTTCGACAGACTCTTTCCAAACTTTCCAGTCTTGTACTTAATAACACTTTGAAGGTTTGTTCTGAAGGATTATCCATTATTATATTCCTAGACTGATTTATTGAGTTTTGTACCTGAAAAAACAAGATGAAGCTTGATTTTTTACAGATTCATTCACTGTTTGATGTTTGATTGCTCTGTGGTTTTTTTGTGTCTGTAACGTCCTTTGAGATAACTCCTGTTGTGATATGAGGCCACTACAAAAACTGAGATATGAGATAAGATAAGAGAGATCTCCAAAATCCCCTCTCCACAAATGGATTACTATTGCAACAACACATCAGTAGGTAAAGCTATAACCTGTCTCACAGCGGTCTGAACCCAGCTCACGTTCCCTGTCAGTGGGTGAACAATCCAAGGCTTGGTGAGTTCTGCTTCACAATGATAGGAAGAGCCACAAGCCAGTTATCCCTGTGGTAACTTTTCTGACTTCTGACTTCAACAAAAACCTTTAAACCTGGATCTGTCCTTGTAGATTTTGTCGCCAGAAATGGGGCCAATTTGAGCCATTTTTATGCATACAATGTGAAAACCTGCAATACATTCTCTCCCATATTCATGCCAGGGATACACAGCAATAGTGATGGGATTTATGGCTCTTTACATGGAGCCGAGTCTTTAGGATCCATTCATTTCAAAGAGCCGTTCAAATGACTGAAAACATTATATTATGAGTAGATATTATCAATCAATATTGGCTTATAGACATGTATTTTTGAATTTCTTTTTAAAATTAACCAAAGGGGCTAAAACTGGACTGAACCAGGACTAAAACAAGGCTAAAACTGGGCCAAACCAGGTCTGCATCAGGAGAACCGGGACTAAAACTGAGCTAAACTAGTGATAAACTAGGACTAAACAGGGTCTAGATCAGGGCTAAATGGAGACAAAAACTGGACTCAGGGTTAAACCAGATGAAACCAAATGATGGGGATGACTTTTCCTTCAAAAACGTGGGTTTGTGAATCAAATATCGTTACATCTGTCTGACAAATCATTTCAAATCTTTCATTTCCGTTGCCTTCTCAGATTCTTGAGTCTATTTAGGGTAAATCTACATCGAATCGACTTGAATTGAAACAAAAGATCCGGCTCTTTTCACAATCGAGATCCAGCCTATGTTCGGTCAGGAGCGTCACATCACCACACAGCAAAGGTCTCAAATTTATATCACTCAATTTAATCTAATTTATTCCTCTTTTCGCCTGCAGCATCTCGCCTTAAAGAGCCGTTCGAAAGAGCCGATCCGGTCACGAACGTCGCATCGCTATAAAAGTTAACGTCCTCTGAATTCGACCACAAGCAAAGTGTACGCTCCATGCCGTTTTTATTACTCGCAGGACCTTTTTAACAAGATAACAAAGCCAACTTTTCACTCCCCCCTTTCTACCTGAATGCTCCGCTGAGTCCATTGTGATTATAGCTCAAACCCTTTATTGTCAACTTAATAGCTCTGCAGATAAGATTTTTTTTCCCTCCCCGTGTCTTGTTTAACCTCACTGTCAGTCCCTCTGGCCCCGTCCCCCTGCTCCTCGCTCTTTTCGGCCTTTTTTCTCTCTCTTTTCTGCCGAGGGAGGGAGGGAGGGAGGAGGGAGGTGTAGGGTTACCAGAAAACAATAGCCCAGAGTACAAGCCCCTGAGTCAGCACTATCTGGCCCTTTCCCTCCGAAACAGATGCGGCCGGCCAATGGGAGCGCGGCGTTTCGGAGGGAACGGACACATTTAGCAAACAGGAGGAGAAGAAGAAAAGGGAGAAGTCAAGAAGTGCAGGAGCAGAGCCAGCGGAGCCAGTGGGGGATGGGGCCCGGCGCAAATGAAAAAAGAACCAAAAAAAAAAAAACACAGAGGGATTTGTCAGTGCAGATGTGAAATGGCCAGAGGTAAAGAAACTGGATACGTTTTGTGGAGAAATGCACCGAGAACATGGCATTTTTGGGTCATTTATAACTTTGAACATAAGAAGTTGGTATGAGTGAGAGAGTGAGATGCAGTTTCTGGAGTAGAGCTGCTAAAGGTTTAAGGCGAGACACTACAGAGTATCTACTTTAGTTGATTTGACACCAAAGCTACTCAGTATCACAGTATTTAAAGGATTTTTCATCATAAATCTGGTCTTTTTTTTGTACAGCAGTATTGCCTTTGGTCATTTTCCATTGTGGCCCTCCATGGAAAAACTTTGGCCCCCTCTGAAATAAGGCATTTTATGTGGGAAAACTGGCAAAATTGCTTATATTTTAGCCGACATAATTGATAAAGCCAGGTTTAAATTTGTTTTGTTCAAAGTGGATTTTGGAAATTTAGTTTGTGACTAAGTTATTATTGATATAAAATTCCTTTTTTTGTGTGATTAAAGTTGGGTTAAAAGTAAAAGTATTTTATTTTCAAAGGGAACTCTGAAAGATGATTTAGTCCCAGTTTAGACCTGGTTTAGTCCTGGTTTAGACCTGGTTTAGTCTGAGTTTAGACTTGGTTTAGTGGTTTACTCGTTTAGACCTGATTTAGTCCTGGTTTAGACCTGGTTTAGTGGTTTACTCGTTTAGACCTGATTTAGTCCTGGTTTAGACCTGGTTTAGTCCCAGTTTAGACTTGGTTTAGTGGTTTACTCATTTAGACCTGGTTTAGTCCTGAGTCAGACCTGGTTTAGACCTGATTTAGTCCTGGTTTAGTCCGAGTTTAGACCTGGTTCAGTCTCAGTTTAGACCTGGTATAGACCTACTTTTGACCGAAGTTCGTGGCTAACTCCTTTAGACCTGTTCAGTCCTGAGTCAGACCTGGTTTAGACCTGATTTAGTCCCAGTTTAGACCTGGTTTAGTCCCAGTTTAGACTTGGTTTAGTGGTTTACTTGTTTAGACCTGATTTAGCCCCAGTTTAGACCTGGTTTAGTCCTGAATCAGACCTGGTTTAGACCTGATTTAGTCCTGGTTTAGACCTGATTTAGACCTAGTTTTGACTGGAGTTAGTTGTTTACTCCTTTAGACCTGGTTTAGTCCTGATTTAGTTCCAGTTTAGACCTTGTTTTAGTCCTGGTTCAAAGGATTTTTTTTTAAATCCTGCACATTAATCTCTAAGAAATACTTTTACGTTTTACTAATAAAGTACATTTTACATTACATACTTTGATACTTTTACTTAAGTCAAAATGTTATACTTTTAAATAAGTACATTCTTGCTTCTGTATCTGCACTTTTACTTAAGTAAGAATACTGAGTACTCCTTCCACCACTGATGTTTTCTTTTAAATTGAGTGAATTGTTATCACTGGGGGCCCCAGTGCATGAGGGGGCCGTGACACTCTCAACTCTGGGAAAGGCTGGACTAGATAATTCCACAGAGTCACGTTTTTTCTATTAGACTCAGTGAACTAGACATTTACTTCATCCTTCTGTGTCTCCAATTTGCTCGACTAGACTTTTTCACTCTTGGGTCACTCTTTTCAGTGTCAGGAGGGCTCTGACCCCCACACAGAGAACCCCACACAGAAATATCAAGACTAAATCTGAGACACCATAGTGGGGCCAACTTTCCCGTATAAAATATTCATTTACAACAACAACATTCTTCCAACTTTGAAAATACCAAACACATCAACCCCGTTCTAAAGATCTTTCTGCTTCAAAGCTCCTCATCAAAACAGTATCACATTTTGCGCTAATATCTCAGGGGCCCTGAATGTTTAGTGTTTTAAAGCTAATGTTACTTGATTAGAGACATTCCTCAATTCATTTTACAGTCGCGCCATCTGTTACTGAACGCTAAGCAAACAGCTACGCTCTTATTAAATGCCTCCGGAGTGGAATGAGACCAGACCAAAATTACGCAAACAGCATTAGGACGTCTGCAAATTACATCTATGGGACTTTTCAATGGATTTCTTTCATACAAGCAGCTGTTTAAACAGTATTAGGCAGAAATATAAACTCGATGTGGGCTAATTTGTGTTTTGTGCGTTTTAACCACGTGGTATATACTTGTACTAGTTGAGTTAAGGGTATCTGGCTGACGATAATTGAGTGGTATGATGTTTTACCTTAGAGGCCGTGGTGCGTGAAGTGGGGACAGTGCATGTTGATGAACACACATGAGAACCATGCATGTAAACACACCACTAAGGATTGTAGCTTATTTCTATCCGTTGTCCCACACTGGCACTCACACAGTCTCATCCTCCCTGATCTATTAAACAGCACCGGTCATCTTAGAATAATGCTGTACCATCAGGGAAGAAGGAATACATTGATGGAATAACTTGGTCCTACAGGATGATCATGTGATCAGCTCAGTCTCATTCTTTGGGCTCATTTTGTTGCTGAACCTGAAACTGACCAACGGCAGCAGCTCCAGATCTATTTGCTTAGTTAAATCCAGGTGGCAACTATGAACCAACTTCATTTTGCACTTTGTGAACTGAACTTTGAACTAGTTCATGTAGAAAATTAACTTTACCAACAATGTCATAGAGACGGTTCATACGTACAAATACCTTTTTGTTTGATGACTGCCTCAAACCCCATATTGTCTATAAGGGGAGGCTCAAACATGTGGTCTTTTTCTTTAGAAATACATTTTGTTTTTCTTTAAAAAATGAAAAAGCGGATTGTCACTGCAACATTTTATCTATTTGGAGACCTGATGTATATGAATGCCTCAATGTCTTCATAAGATTGACTCATGTATCATGCTTCCTTCAGGTTCATTACTACCTGTAAAGCCTTGACTCATCATTGTGAGTTGTATTCTCGAAGTTCAAATTGGATTTCATTTTTTAACGAACTGTTTTTCTATGCAATTTTGCACAAATAGCTGAGCTAAAGGTAGTTGTAGCGTTCTTGGGGCATTTTTTATTGTTATTTTGGCCTAGTATTTTTTTTTCCTCCTAATGGTGCACCATCAAGTGCTTGGACTCTTCATTTCCAGAACAAATGGAACTAGTATCATCTGAATGCTGTATCAGTCATATCAAGGAAGTAATCATCAAGTAATCTATCATGTTTTAATCATGATAGAAGCAGAAAAACAACCACAAAATGTATATGGCTGGAGAAAATGTTTTGTGGGTTAGACCTGGCCCAGGAGATGGAAGATAAAGGCTGTAGTTACTGTAGAAATGTTTATTTTTGACAAAAATAACCAAAAAATGTAGGCGCTCATAGCACTTTTTTGATTATTATTCCACTAAAATATGCTTCTATAAACATAGAAGGCTATAAACAAAAAAATGTCCTAAATGTTACCCCATAGTTGTGCTCATTTTTGGCACAAATGTTACTCCATACTTTATCCTAAGGATGAAGAAGTCAAGTTTTCAGACAAAAACACCCCCAAGTTGTTATCTAGTACCGTTTTGAATCCCTGGGCGATTTGGTAAAGTGCAGAGTCAGCAGTTTTAGCTTTCGATGTGACCTTACGCCGCCCCCCAAACATTCGTCATTCTAATTCAATGTTTACCTCTGAGCACATGAGTTCTTAGACAGCAGCATGAGTTTTCTGGCTGACTTCTTCAAAAATCAATATAAAAATGAGCCAGACTTTTCAACAGCTCTTTTAAATGAACGGCCTCCAAAGATTCAGGATCGGCTCCCACTAAAGAACCATAAATCCCATCACTAGTTTTTTGGCACTTGCTGATCTAGCTGGGTCTCTTCTCATTGTGCTCCTGAGCCTGTGTGCAAGATAGGAAGGAAAAGGTTGTAAATTTGGGACACAATCAGCGCGGCCCATCTGCTGCAGGACGATAGGGAGGAGCTCTGGGCGGGACGGGGGCCACGGGGGAGGACCTCTCTTTCTCCCCAGGATGGGACGCTGTTTCCAGGACAAACCTGTGGTGTGTTTGCCCCGGTCCGAAGGGTAAAGAGCGGCTGTACGCTTAACCCCCCACGGATCCAGCAAACCTGTGTTTACATGTCCATCATTCAGGCTTTCCTTCCAGGACCACACATACGACCTGTCACTTTTACTGACGCGACAAGGCGGTGATCTGTCACTGCTAAAGAGGTCTAACTTTGTTTTCAAGGTTAGAAATGTATAGGTGATCGCTTTTTATTTATAAGTTTTGTTATAACATCTTTTTTAAGGTCACAGTCTAAATAAGTAGTTCTCAAGTGGTATGACATCAGGACCCACATTAACCCAAGATATGGCATGGTATGTTTTTATGTGTTCATAGACAGTGTACAACAGGGACCTCCAACCAGTAGCTCGCCAGCCCTTTCCAAGTAGCTCGCCAAAGGCTTTCTACATTTCTACATTTGTCACATTTTAGATGCATTGTTGTTGTTCTGAGCACAATATCTCCAAACAAAGCCAAGTATAAAGCAGAAACTACTGTAATTTTCTTTTATTGTATTGAATGATCATCTTGTTAGTCCTAGAGGCCTAGTTACACGTGTTACTTTGAAGTATAAGTAGCACGCTGCCATTTTTGTCACGCAAAAGTAGCTCGCAGGGTAAAAAAGGTTGGAGACCCCTGGTGTACAATTACACATTGAACAAGACAAAGTCAGGAAAGATGCTCGGTGCCAGGTTATACAGTTGTACTCAAAAACTTATGCACTTAAGATTAAGATAGTACTTTATTGTTCTCACAATGGAGAAATTCGTTTCTGCATTTGACCTATCCTTCGATAGAATATGAAAATGAATGATAACACAAAAACTTTCATTTCACTCATAGTGGTTGCGCGAAGACACTTATTGTCGATATTGGCGATTTTCAAGGTACAAGCCAAATGTCCCAGATCAAAAGTTTACACATTGTGCATCTTGAAACAATAGAATTCAATTTTGTCAGAGTGTCCTGTATTTCAGCTGAAGTGACTTTTTCTTTGCTCCTGAACAGTTTTCCTGGCAGTTGTTGAAGGTCATGTAAACTTTAGATCAGGGACATTTGAGCAGTTTCTGTTTCATTATGATTTCAAAAGAGTAAACTCAGTTCTTTGGCAATAAATGGCTCCACACAACCACTAACCATGAGTGGGAAAAAAAATTGTGTTACCCTTCATATTCTATTGTATATCGAGTAAAATCCACTGAATAGCAACACTTCTCTCATGTATAACAAATGTGCTGTCTTTGTCACTTTTAGTTATCAAAAATGTTTGAACAGTTTTATTAGATTAAGGCTGGACACTGCAGGTCAATGGGGACAGAAATGAAATTGAGTGACATCAATTTGAAACTTTTGCTGTAGGTAACAGACATGAGGAAAAAATCTATTTCCATATTTTATGTTTTATATTTTCATATACTAGTTATATAGTTATACATAGTTCTTTGGAGAAATGTTGAATAGGTGCAATAATTTCACTCCTTAAAGTATCAATTAGGTCATTCTTTTGTTAATACGTTAAGAGAGCAAACTAATACCATCTGTCGGCCAAAGAAATAGTCCACCCTCATTTGTAAAGGGTGAAACCTGCCTCTAAAGCTGCTGTTTCTATTTTCAGAACCTCTTGATAACTTAGATAAGTAATCTCTGACCGTCTTGTCTGCAGATAAACCAGACAGACTCTTGGCTCCCGAAACACTCCTCTCCTCCAACTCATTTCTTCTCTTTTCCATTAATCATGGATGGTGCGCATATTCAAGCTTCTATGGGCTGGGCTTTCATGCGAGACAATGCAGGCCAGTTTGCTCTCTTGTATAAACTTTGACCTGGAAACAAAAGAATGTGTCAAATCTTCCCAATAAGGTGATTTATTATTTCAATGAATATGAATTTCCTTCATCGATTAATATGGATAATTCTAACTAAAATGGCCATCTATTTTAATTCTTTAATTTGAACATTATGCAATATTTATTTAACCATGGTACAAGTATTTTATCAGAGCACAGACCTATTGTTTTTCACCAGTCCAAGTTTGGAAAGATACCTCTCTCCTAAGTAATTGTTTACAGCAGCGGTTCTCAAATGGTTTGGCCCTGAGCCTCTATGTGTTCCCTGGTTTCAATATTGACGAAATAAGTTCTAATCCATGTTCTGGTTGGGGGCGCAGTGTGTTTGGACCAAGTCCGTGCTCGCGAGTGTCCCAGGGTTCAAAGTAAACTTCTGATTGTAGCACAGCTTTCTCCGGTCCGGTTTGGTTGCATTAGGTCTCTCTTTGAGCAGCGAGGTGGAGACCTGCTGTCCGCAGACTCTCGTTTCATCAGGGGTTTAATCCTCATTTAGTCCTGGTTCATTGTAATAGTTAGGCCTGTCATGATAAATTATTTTTAAGGACGATACTTGTTTAGAAATAAATACAACAATTACATTAATATATTAATATACAATTAATAATTTACAGAAGAAGTAGACTGTTTTATTACATTTTATTATGTTTATTTTGATCAAAATACTCTAAACCCGAGTGGCTATCAGAGAGAAAAAAAAGTCCCGTACCGTGCCTTACGTGAGCCTCTCTCCTTTGAGGGCCTTGTAAAAACCACGATGTGCTTCACTTTTATACATGTAAACAAAGTGCGTGCTAGATCTGGGAGTTTTGGTGAAAATATCAGTGTTTATCGGCATAACTGTGAAGAACTTTGCTTATTTCTCAGGTTAGCCTTTCGTTTTAGTCGTCGCGGATTTAATGCGTCATCCCCCGCTCCACACACAGCACACGCTGTTAGTTTATATCAAAACACAGAAGTACCACGGCTTTTTGACATGTACAACTTAGTCCAGGAGAATAGCAGTCTACAAAAGATAAAACGTGTGCTCTGTAAAAGGGCTGAGAGCGGTCCATGTCCGACAGGTCACTCTTTAGCACAGATTTACACACATGTCCAGCATGTTTCGTTGTAACAGTATTCACATGTTAGACATACCTGGTTTGGCTATAAGTCGCTCACATCACCGACGAGTCATGGGTTTATTCAGTCCTCGCTCTGCCATTTAGAGAGTTTAGCAGGTGGAAAAGCTTTGTAGCCACATCTGTAGCACGCTGTTCTGTTCACACCCCGCCTCTCTCTGAAAGCCGTGTCCACTGATATATAAATGATATGGATATGTGCATAATCTACATGTGTTGGTGAGGCCTTGTTTTACGCACATAGGGAGGTACACGATGCCTGCACAGTGCAGGCTGCACTACACTACACAGACAGATGCTCTTTGCGCCGCCAATAGCGTTCATTCTCCTGTAATAAAGCAGCACGTGTGTTTATCAAATTTATCGAGTCCAAAAATGTTATCGTCCTTCCTTTTACTTATCGAGCGATATCAAGTCGATATAGTAATTATCGCGATAGGCCTAGTAATAGCCTTCAACTG
>OMNZ01014029.1:34714-62794 GCA_900303255.1 Lesueurigobius sanzi | reverse complement strand
CATTTTTTTCTGTGGAATGAGTTTAGTTTGTTGAAAAGAATGACATATTGACTGATGCCATAACTTGGTGCAATAATTGATTGCCAAGGAAGTAAAGAAGAAAATATCACTAAAAAGTGAGAAAATTAGTCATTTTTTTGCATTAAATTGATATAAAATCAAGTAGAAATGTGTTTTAAGAGTTATTTTTTCAGTGGATGTTGTCAGCACATGTGTTCTGTGTATCTCGAATACATTTATTGACCGCCTACCCAACCCAATAAGTATTTGAGGGAAAAAATAGTTTTTCACATTTTTCTGATAAAAATACAGGTTGCCTACACTAAAATGGCCACAATTTTTTTTCGCGATATTTCCAGCAGAGCAGACCCTCCAATTATTGGTCCTTAGGGTCAAAGTTAACAGAAAAAACACAAATAAAAAGTATAACAGACGATGCCAGGTCCAACCCATTTTATTGAGCTTTTGAGACTTTGGCTCCCCGACTATTAGGCTACATAGGCATGAACGCTGCCTTGCATACATGCGTGAGAGCCAATTCCAAGGACAATTCAAACTCACATGTCGTTGTCGTCATTCAAACTCAAGAGGAAGCAACACTGGCGTTTTTTAGCAGTAAAATAAGATTTCTACTAATATGCACTGCCATGTCAAAATAGTGACAAGGACCTGTAGCCAGCTCTATGAGGCACCAACTTTAACCGATTCTCGGCTAAAAAAAAGTTGATTTGGGGTTTAGTCCCTCTAAGCATTATCACAGAGGGTATAGCTACCTTTAGAAATAATAAAAGTATTAGGAGCCGGCCGGGCTGTAAAGCTGTTTTTGACACGTGTAAAGTCATAGGAATACATGTTATGAAGGTCTTTTTGGAGCCGCGCCTAGTGGATAGAGGCGATATTGCAGCAATGTCAGCGCCCAGCCTGATGGTCACGGAGATGGCCCATTCTCGCCCATTGGTTGATTTGCGTAAAAATGTGAAATAAAATTTGTTTTATTTTCAGCAGAGTCACAGACTGCAGCGGTAAAAGACAGACATGTTTTTGACAGACTTATCAGCCCTCGTCTCATAATTGTGGGTCATATGAGATGATTGATGGCTCTGGCAGATGCTAGATAAAGTCATTGATGTCACTTCAGTGAGACAGCTTCTTGTTACATACCTTAAACCAGTTGGACTTGATTACAATAACACAAGAAAAGCAACAGCTGCATTCACAGGTGGGGAAACACTGATGCTTGATTGTACAAGCATTCTTTTCCTCCGCCATTAGGCTCATGAACACTCAATAACATTCAATACATTTGTATCAGAGCCATGAACACTTAATAACTATAGTATCAGACTAATGTAAAGTGAATAACCTGTTCCATTTGCACTGCTCTATTTGCACTATGTGGTATGCCCACACTCACATTTGCTGCTAATCTGTAATTCACCATTTATGTTGCGGTCTCGTATTGCGTTAAATTACAATTTTATCAGATTTTTTATCTTATTCTATTTTTATGCATGCCTTCTAGTTATATCCTTTTTATTTTTTCATAGTTTGTTTATCTTTATTACAAGTTTATGTTTCATGTTGCACGAGAACACCAAAGAAAATTCCTAGTCTGAAACCTTCATTGACAATGGCAATAAACTCTATTCTGAGTCTGATACAGTACTTTAGCCTAAATACAGTAGGCTATGCTTTCAGCTGTCCATTCTGTGTGTCACAATCCAACAAAATGTGATTATTCCTGGCCTGTGTAAACTGGGTGTTGAGATCCCCTGCACTGATGTGTGTGGAGATTCATGACTACGAAGAGGTTTGTACTGTTCATAAAACCAGTCTAGTCCTTTTTACCAGTTTCCTGAGGCCCACTTTCATGTAAAACAGAAGTGACAGAAAATAAGTGCTTGCGTCAAATGAAAGCTCACTATTGTAGAGCACAATAGTGAGCACAATAGTGAGCTGCTGCATTGTTTAGGTGTGCATTATTCCTCTATGACAAGACACATATCACTGACTTATACATATGAATAGGATTCACATGAAACTGATGGCCTCTTTGATAACATGGATCTACATAATAGAAACAAGAATCACTGCCCATATTGTTACCATTAAACCTTGAACATGAGAACATGTGTGCTGTAGTATTTTGTTTCTACAAGTGCAACTCAATGAAACTCAAAGTATTTTTAAAATTCTTTAATTTTGAGCACCCTAGTGTTTAGTTTATAATTAAATGTACATTCAGATGAAACATCCTTCATAACACACAGTAAAAAAAAAAATAGGTGCATGGTTTTTGTCACAAACAATTCCTGCAGCTCTTAATATCATAGTATCTTTGTTGTAGCCTGTGTCACCATTCAGCCATTATTCAGTGGGTCATGCAGACTTGACGGGTCTGTACCACATAAAACAATGAGGAGAATGTTGTGCCAAGATAGTTTCAACAATTGTGTGCATCAACAGTTCTAAAAACGACCAATGAGAAACTGTTCAGTTCCCTTCTTACATTACACAATATGACATCACAATAAGATATATAATTTGCTAAACACACTCATTGTCCTGGACTTTAGCAGCTCATATCATTCGGTGTGTCTGCACAGATCTGTATAAAAATAGGTCTATTTTCACATTTATCTCTATCTCATCCACAGTGCAGAGAGGAGGACAAGAAGCCCATACAAATAGATCTTGGAGCTGGTGCTGGTGCCGGCTGACACAGTTACAGGCTGCGCGGGCTGGAGGTTTCTGTAGACATTCACCATTAGGTCTGAGGAGCTGTTTCCGATGCGCACAGTGTTGGCAAATAAGTCGATCTGCAAGAGAAAAAGCAGACCTGGCAAATGAGCCAATTGTGGAATAAAGTAAATATTGTGGCCAAATACTGGAGGGCTGTCTACTTACCAAATCCTTGCTAACCATCACTGGCTCCTTGAAGACGGTCCAAACCACAGCCTCGTAACAGAGGGGAGTGGTGAGCGAGCCCAGGTATCGGTAATATTTGGTACGGTCGATCCCAGGCAGAAGGTCATTCAGGGAAATCCCAGCATCCGACATGTTCGCGCTCTGACCTAAGGACAAAATGGATCATGGCATTTCAAGCGCAAGGACTACAAGATGCAATGAAGGATGGAGGAGGTCTGACTGATGAGTGTATGCCTCATCTTGGGAGTGAGGTCAAACTCAATTCTGAATCTGCAGTTGATAGTTTTTCATACACTTTTAATTGAACAAAAATAGGCCAAATAAGAAAAAGTATTTAAATAAACATTAAAACAAAGTGTCTTGCTTCCGAAATCCTCGCAGACTTTGCACACAACGGGCAGAGCGTTGAGGTCTCCTGATCAGCTGCTCTTAGTCTGCCCAAGGTCCAGACTAAAAACTAGGAGGCCGAGCCTTTGCTGTTGCTGGGCCTGAACTTTGGAATTCTCTCCCTCTGTAAGAGCTGCCTCCTCTAGAGAATTTCAAGTCTCTGCTAAAAAACGCACTTCTTCGCATTGGCCTCCAATTCAAGCTGAGCTAGACATTTGAATATGCTGCAGGTTTATCTAAATTTGATATCTTTTATACATTAAAAAAGTGTGATTTCATTGTTCTGTTTAGTGTGTCTGTTATTTCTGTTATTACACTTTGGGGCAGTACACAGTTTTTAAACGTGCTACTGTATATAAAAGAAACTTGACCATTAAGTGCCTTTCGATTTTACAGTGAGGATCACAAATAGTTTACACATTTTACCATTGCGTACTGAAACATTAACTCATGGATCAGGAAGTCCCCCGTCATTCATAGAGGTGAACAGTAAACAAAAAAGGAAGAGAAGAGTGACCGGTATTGAATAAACTTCCCAAGTTCTGTGGCTTATGAAGAATCCAATAAAAATGTGGATTTCTTCTGCTTACGTCTCCTTCGTGAATTGTTAATTGGCCCTACAATAGCAATAGTGTTCATCTATCCAGGCTTGGGACTTGCCTTTCTCTGTAATGTTGGACAGGTATGACGTCAGAGTCTTCCAGGCTGCTGGCTCTCCAGTTGTATTTGTGGACACCTAAAACAAAGATGGTATAATCATTTTAAATACATAGGCCATTACTTTTGAATATTTATTCAGGACAAAAAGTCTTACATCAATTAAGAATCCAAGAGCTGCAGCGCCTTCCGAATCTGCCACAGCTGTAGTCGTGTTCCCATTGTACTTTGCTTTAATGCTCACGATGTGGAGCTAAAACAACATCGCATTTGTACATGGCATATGTTGGATCAATGCGCGGGAATAAATACCTACCTCCATAGGGTAGCGTTTTCCATCCACTGTGTGTTCAGAGCCCGGCACTGATGCCCCATTGCCCCAGTGAAGATGGAACTGCAGACTGTCATAGGTTTCTGCCAGGTTCCCTCCGGACACCGCGACACCACTGTTGAAGCTCACTTTGACTGGGGAAGGCCATGGTTTAACTTTAGATTAACAATGTCTCAAGGATTCAAGAGCCCATTGCTCATCCTATACATTCAATATGCGCGGTGGAAATGCAACGGTCTACTTTTTATTACTGCCCATTAAATCTGAACTCTCTCAAGTAGAAAGTATTTACCCGTTTTTCCAGTGTTCTCAATCTTGGAAAACACAGTCTTGCTGTCATGGTTGGTGAAAGTAAAGGCTGTCAAGTTGGAGTCTTTAGTGGCGTTTAGGGAAAGGATATCAATTGGAGACTGTCGAGAACCATTGCAGTATTTAGGCGCCAGCGTTGGCCACTGTGAGTCATCTACAATAGAGGAAAAAACATTTAGCCCTAAACTGCAGGGAGCCTCAATTAAACAGAAAAGACAACTTACCACAGGACGGGTGATGGTAACACCACTCTGAAAAAGTTACAATCACAGTCACCAATTTTTGAATGATGAAACACACACACACACACACACACACACACACACACACACACACTACCAACAGCGTTTGATGCGCTTTGGACCGCTGGCGCAGTTACGCACAAAACCAATCCAACAGCCAGCCAAATCATCCTTAATTTGTCCAACGTTGTTAAAACCTTAATGAAAGGGTTAGATTTGATTTGCTGAAATACTAATGCTCTACTATTGATGACAGAAACGGACCAAAATGTAACAAATGGACACCAACTAAGATCCCCAGGACTAGGTTACAAGTTACCTGCAGAACACCTGTCTCTCGCATGTCCTGCTCAGGGGGATGGCCTCCCTTTATATTACATGGCCCAGCCCATGCAGCAGCAGCACCTTTGCAACGCCTACTGTGTCCTACTTCACTCTTTTGGAATCTTTCCCCAATAATGCCAGTGCTGAAAAAATGCCAGCTTTCGTGAGAATTACAACCTCTTTGGACACGTTCAACCATTTAGCAAATTATTTATCATATACCATGGCTGATTCGGATTTGCGTAATTAAATCTGTAGCACTTTTTTTTTAAGCAGTTAGAATGAAATAACCATTTATATTCTTGAGCATCACAACAGGGCGACAAAACATCATCACAGGATATACATGCCTCAAGGCAAGACCCATTGCATAATGCAGCAACATTGCGTTATAACGCGAGTATTCTAAAGTAAGAGTATTACACACATTATCAGGGTTTGACATTGACACTAGCAAAGATAAGATAGTTCTTTATTGATCTCACAATGGAGAAATTGACTTGTTACAACAGCTCTTAGGACAGGATCACACAGATCACAATTACAACATTTAAAAGCAAAAGATTTGGGAGACCAAAAAACTAAAGCAGGCAAGTTCTGAATATAGGGATTAGTTTAAAATCCACTACCACTATAAACGGCAGAAGAAGATCCTCCACGGGGCCACTCATAAGCAAAAAAACACACATTTCTGGAGAGTTGTGGCTTTCCTGTGGCTTTGGCAATTCTCAGATCAGAACTAACTTCTAATGTAAATGTTCAGACCTGCAAATAATTCATTTCACATGTAATTTTCTTATGGCATTTTGCAAAAAGCAAACACTTTGGTACAGCTTTTCAAAAAACATTTGTTTTTTTTACACTTTAAGTTAAATAGTCGGAGCCATAAAACAAAGGCATTTCATTGTTTTGGATAGACATCAAAGTGGATTAACCAACTGTCAATTATGTCAGAGCTGGTATTTTCACAATGTTTTACCAGATAAAACCTGCATGGGGATAATAATAATAGTATAGTAGAAACATAATCTGCAGGGCACTACAGTGATGTCACCCACTGCTCCTGGAATGGAGCCACTGCTTCGCAAACATCTACCACAACTAACCTAGATTAAAGTGCCTAATGTAGGTGGAAAAGCATTAGACAAGTTGAAACCATTCACTAGATACAGTTTATGTGTGATAAAGCAAAATGCCAAATACATTAAAGCTCAACAGTAGGCTATAGTTCTAACCTGTTGGTTTTTGCTTCATGAAGAACGACAGAGAAGTCTATGGTATTTCACAGGAACATCTGCGTCAGCTGGAGCCGAGACTCAAAATATTATATGGCTTTACAGGCAATGTCTTATTTGAATTATTTTGATGGTGATGTTGTAAAGCTGCATATAATTTATGCAATAGGTTTGTGTTCTGGAGGATCTGATGGGTTTATTCATATATTTGGTAATTAACTTAGCTTTTTGCACAGGTCATTTGATTTAGCAATTCATACGTTGTGTTTGGCTGAGAAATGTCTTTAAAAAATTTTAAATGCCACATCTAATCCGAAAAAACAGGAAAAGAAAAAAAAAAACTGTAGGAATGTATATCTTTGCAGATATTATGAAGAACCTGCAAAAGTAGTTCCAAAAATGCCTGTGTTTTTCTTGTAGACATAATTATATGAACAAGGTGCTTGTAATGAAGATGTCCTCCATTACTTAGGTGGTCTAAATGAATAAATATACAAGTGTTTTTTATTATTTGTAATAAAAGCTGGCTTTAATGATGAAGCACACAATAAAACACCAGTTTATGGAGTAACCTTTTTTTAGTTCCACTCACTTTGATGATCTGTGCTGCAGTCCAGAGGGAAAAGGAGGGCGAGGTCCTGTGTCTCCCTTTTCAGCAGGTGGGAGAGACCATTTCCTGATTGGGAGGGGTGTTTGCCTTTGGTTGCAGTTGCATTTCTTTTCTTTTGATATTGTTTTGCTTTGTTGTTTATGGTGACTTACGCCAATTTGTCTGTTTTGCATTACATAATAATATATATATTTTGATACACTGTTTTGGTAAATGGGTTCATTTTGTTTTTGGTATGCCCCTTCTATTGGTTAAGTCCTTCAATCCAACTAATTAAGACGGTGTTGTGGCATCATTTGCTGGTTGTTGTGTGTGTGTGAGCAAGATCGTGAATTAAAAAGAAGCTTTAATCTGACACTTTTTGAGCCTGCCTCCAGTGATATTTGGGAGCCATGCTGACAGAGCTAGAATATTTTTATTCATAAATTGTATGAATAAATAAATAAATAAAGTGTATTTGTTCAATGATGCTTTCAGCTCGGCTACTGGCCAAGGAACCTGTTTGACACCTCGAACACTACATGTTTGCCATTATGATGCCTGTGTGTAACTTTTTCCCTCCAGGCACAAGCAGACAGTGAACAAATAATTTAATAGATCCTGCTGTGGCTGTAACTCTTAGAACAAAAAAATATATATATTGATGAACTCATAAAACATGAAGAAACGATATCATTTGTTCACAAGTGCCTGCTTTGCCGTTCTACTCTATGTCAATACAAAGGATATGAACAACTTTGACAGACGGAACTCAGCTCAGTGGATGCTTATAAACAACGACAACCACTGATTTAGTGCGTGTACATTTGGGTGTGTTCAAATAAAGTCAACATTATTCTGTACTCAAGTCAACCTGCCTGATTTATTGCATAATGAGGTGGTGCAGTGACCTAAAAAAAAAAAACACTATTCACTACAACACATAAACCCTGAACATGAAGTACACGACTCAACCAAAGACTGTCTCCGGATCCTTTCTTAGAGCACAATATTTAAGTGTGAAAAGGCTTTGGGGTCACAGCAGCAGCATTAGCACAAGACGATAAGGAACTTTATTCAAGAAACACACTTGTTCAGGCAGAACGAACAACACATATAATGTTTGCATGGAAACAAAAATCACACAATGCACAATAGGTCAACAATTCAGAAGGTAAAAATCTATACTTTAATACTTGACTAGACGGATTCTTGCGCTCTTGCATTCAGTATTATGATCTTCTCTATAGACAAAGGATTTTACATATTCATGAAACTGTGCTATGCTGGTTTTCTTGACATTGTCTGATAATTAGGACTAAAGTGCAGACGGAAATGAAATACAATGACTATGCTGCCCATAAGTGGCCAATCATTTCCCAGTTCATTACTAAAAATCACAATAAAAGCATCACTTTTATACAGTTGTGCTCATAAGTTGACGTAAGTTGGCAGAGTGTTTGATAAGAATATGAATGATAACACAAAATCCTTTTTTAGTGGGGTTAGTGGTTGTGCGAAGTCATTTATTGTCACAGAACTGTATTTACTCTTTTCAAATCATAATGAAACAGAAACTACCCGAATGTCCCTGATCAAAATGTGAGAGTAAGCCTGCAGGCGTTTTTTCGAAAACTCAATCTAGTTTTCGAAAAAACATGATTTTCGATATCAGACTGCATTACCCATTATCCTCAGCGATCCCATCGAGGCTTCTGATTGGTGGACGTCAAGCTCCACCAATGTCATGACGTCATTCTAGTGAGATTTGTCTGGTGGTTAATGTAAGCTTTATTCGCTCAGATGCCACTGTGGAACACCTGCCTTTTTGTAATGTTTGTTTCGACTGGAGCATCGCTGGTGGAGCACCGCTGTCACCGTTGTCACCGCACACTGTGAAGTACGCTAGCTCAACTCAAATAGACTAAGGTTGTGCAAACAAAGGACTGAGACTCATGAACTAAAACAGAAATGTGAAATCGTCAACTAAACTACTCTGTGAAAAATAAATTTCCTTTTTGGTAAGATATGTTAACCTTGCCTCTGTAAACATCAACAACGAACATACGTGCTTTAATTATTGGTGCTGGCCATCTCCTTTATGTTACAGTATAAATTATTAGCGACCACTCTTTATGTCACTAAAAGTTTACATATTATATCATATTGACTTTCCATTGAAACCTTTTGGCCCCTCTTTAACTCATTATTGGAAATAGTCTTGTTAATATGACCCTCAAGTGCTTGTCTTTCCACATGCTACACCATCCTGTTCTTTGTCTTATTTTTACCAAATATGGTTTTGGTTCTAAAAATTCGACATGGTATGCTAGCCCGCGCTGAATGCTATGGGGAAAGCCACACAGGCTACCTCCATCTTTTTTTACCTGACCTCCAGCTGAAATAGATTTCTATTCTATGAAAACAACCAATTGTGCATCTTGCATCACCACTTTTCTTTTTCCAGAGTACTGTATTTCAGCGGAAGTTTGTGGGTTTTTCTTTGCACCTGAACAATTTTCCTGGCAGTTTTTGCTGATCACATTTGATCAGGGTCCTTTGACTATAGGTTCTGTCATTATGATTTGAAAAGAGTAAACACAGTTCTTTGACAATAAATGGCTTCACACAACTGCTAACCATGAGTGGAAAAAAAGTATATATTCTCTGAAAAAAATAATAATCAAACATTCTGCCAGGGTATGTAAAGTTATGAGCACTATACTGTATTAGTTGATACACTAAAATAAAAATAAAAATGCAATCCTAACACAAATACTAACACAAAAATGCAGTTATGTGGGATTGTCACGAGTATCTGGCCCTCGGCTGATTTAGACCCACAGAGAGGCGCAGGGTGGAAGCAGCAGAACCAGTAAAGTGGGTAGGTGTGCAGCAGAGGCAGATGTGTAAATGGTGCGGCCGTGGAGACTCTGCGCGGGTCGATACACATCACGGTATCCCATTTCAGTCGGGAACATGTGCATCTAACGGGGCAAAAAACCATTCAGTACCATCACTTGGGAGTATTTGAAGAGTACACTTTCAAAAGCAGATACATCCACTCTGAATATTTTCACACACATTTTTAAAATGTCTTTCTGTACTCTATAGTGGATACTTGTGAAACTACGGTTGTGTGTATTAGATTAAGAGCGACTGACTTTGTTGTTTAAATGGCACTGAATTTGATATAATATAAAACACTGTTAGTTAAAGAGATCTGCTTTTCTCTTTTCTATTTTCAGTTATACACTGCAAAAAGTGATGACAAAATGAGTATAAATTTACTTGAAATTAGACATTATCATTTTAAGTAAAAAAAAAGAAAAGAAAAAAAGCTTGCTCCATTGATATTTCTAGATCACTTTATTCCCTTCTATCTATTAGTGAACTTTATACACAAACACAAAAATAAATTGTGGCGTTTATTCTTATCTATTCTTTAAAGTCTGACGTATGTTCTCAGAATAATAATTTATCTTGGCTCACAGCCAATTGTCTGTCTGAACAAAACAGGCAATGTTTCATGAGGACATACTTGACATAAGTACCATACTTTTGAAGATAATTATCTTGAAATCACACCTTCATTAATGAGTTACGGTAAGGACAATGATCCTTACAGAGTTCATCCTGTTGAACCTTTTGTAAAATATTAAATGTTAAGTATAAGACTCAAGTTATAATATAATATGTTAGGCGTTTCTTCACTAGGTAATATACACAGACAATCTACATTCTGATATATTTTCAATTCTTACCAAAATGAAATCAATGTTTTGTATTTTTTTAGCATAACCTTTACTTGTACTTAAGTAACATTAAGAAAGTAATATATTATTGAGAACTAGAATTTTACTGGTTTTAGGGCGAGCCCCTGCAGACGACTAGGGAAAAACAACATTGAGGGATATCAATTTGAAACCTTTCTGTATATTACTAACATAAAAATGAGAAAAACATGTTTTGGTGATGAAATCTAAATAATGGATAGAGCCAGGTTTAAATGTAGAACTTTAGAATGTTTTATATTAGTTACACTGATTTGTTCATACAGGATTTGGGATATTTTATTGGTAAATAAATCTGTAAAAATTTAAATTTTGTCTTGTCTTTTTGGGTTAAATTAATAAATCAGGCTCGGAATTAAATATTGACAAATCCCTGGGAACAAACCTTGAAAATATTAAGTATAACACCGTAAAGAGTCTGTAGGAGCTGTACTAAAGTGGAGCCTTTGAGAAAATGGTCATTGAATTTACAATTTCAATTTAATTGGATCTGGGCAATAATTGCTCTCCTTATTGCAAAGATAGATTATTATTTGTTTCCAGGTGAAAGTGCGTATGTCCAGAGAGCAAACTGGCCCAACACCTGGTAATGTATCCAGCCATCAGCAACAGGCACAATGATGTCATGAAGAGCTCTCGATCGCGCTGTACAATTGTGTATGGCGACTATTACATACCAGACTGTGGTCCACTTTGACGGAGTGTTTAAACACAGTCCACACCACGGCCTCGTTACAGCTGGGTGTGGTCAGCGAGCCATTGTAGCGGTAGAACGAGCCACGGTCCACATCGCCCAACAGGTCATCGATGGAGACCTCTGAAGTGAAATCAGCCTGGGCGCCTAAAAAACATCACGTGATATATCTCAAAATGCAGATTTCTAATTACAAAGTTCAATGTCTTCTCCGTCAGCACATATGAACTAAGGTCTAATTATTTTCTCATAAACGTCCAAAAGTGGTGGTTTCACAAATTAAACCACCACAAATTAAATTTGTGAAACCAATCACATGTGACATTTCTCAATTTTATTTTTTGAAAATTTCTTTCAAAAACTGTTTCTCTAACTGTAGGATTCTATAATGTGAATGCAACATTTCCTGTGAGTGACCAAAGCTTCATGTGTCCATTCCATGTTTATTTGGTTAACTTCAGTTTTCCTGTATCCCTCTTTATTTTTTAGTCTTGGAAAAGTCAAAATTAAACAGTTACTCATTACTCAAGTATTCTCACCAAGTACTTCTAACTTTTACTTTTAGGATAAAGAGCGAAACGTCCTACACTTCAACTACAGAGTACAGATGAAGACTGAAGAATCTTTGCCTACGATGGACAACTCCTGTACGACTGAGAACCTACACAAACCTTTACTTGAGAAATTAGGGAAGCTACTTTTTACTTCTACTTTAGTAAAATTATAGCATGCTAATGTTACTCTTACCTGAGTAAATCTTTTGCCTCCTCTACCCACCTCTGTTCATTTGTGAAATACAGTAGCCTAATGGTAAATGGTAAAAACGGTAAAAACCAAAAGCACCTTTAGTTTTGATTTGAGAGAAGTGGTCTGTGAGGTTCTTCCAGGCTTCTGTATTCGAATGGGGGCTTGACTCCTCCTCCTCCTCCTTGAACATAGCGAAAACAAGTCCCAGCCAACTCAATAATCAATGTGACGCTGTAATTGAGCAGTTCTCACAGCGTTACTTACATTACTTGGCGTCTCTGCTGCACCACCACCACCACCACCGCTTTTTGTGCCACTAGAAGCCTTGAAGACAAGAGTGATATATTCAGAGTAATCCCTTTGAAAGTCTGATGTGAGTCTATTTCGATTACCTCCACAAAGAACCCCAGCACTGCCAGACCATTGCCTTTTGCCACTGCGTCATCCAGTGTTAGATCTTTCATCTTTGTCACTATGTGCATCTGGACACAAGCACAATCACCCATCTTAAAACTATTTTTTAATTTTCAGGACGGCAGTGACGGTAAAAACACCTATTTCGTCACATTTTTACTAAAAAGGTTCAAAATCAGATATAGTAGCTTTAAGTAGCACCAGAGTTCAAACCTTCCAGTCTTGTTCTTGACAATATTTTGAAAGTTTGTTGGGAGGGATTTAATTTGCTTCGGCCTACTCCTTTTGAGCCTTAATTGTGATGAAATGTTCAACTACTGTAAGAACAAGAATGTAAACAGCTCAAATAAACAGTTCAATCAATCAATCAATCAATTCAAGCCGAAATTAGTTCAATGTTCAAAATTCCCAAAATATTGGCAATTTTGCCCCCCCCCCCTGTTCAACTGCAGTGCCTCTACTGTCCAGTAGTGTCCGTACCTCCATGGGGAACCTCTTGGAGTCGAGGAGATGCTCAGACCCAGTGGAGTCTGAGGCGCTCTTGCCCCAGTGGAAGTGAAGCTGCAGCACAGAGTAAACATGTCCCAAACCTCCCTCGGACACCTCCACCAGGCCGTCTTTTAGGACACATTTCACTGGGGAACATCACATGCAGCTTAATCAGTATACTGTATATTTCAATGAATATTCTACAAAATAGTCAATTACAAACCTGTATGTCCGGTGTTAACAATGTATTTAATGGCATGTTTGTTGTCAAAATGTGTAAAAGTGAAGGCCCTGAGGTTTTTGTCTTCCACTGCACTTGTTGTTTTGATGTCGAGAGGGGACTGTCTGTGTCCCGCACAGTGAGAGCCAGCCAAGGTGTGCCAGTGATCTGGACTATGTTCTGAAGAGGGACAAACTCATTCATTATCATTCACTTTTTTGGGATAAGTATTAAAAAAATACAAACCACATTCATGTTCATCATAGCACCACAGATGAGCTACAACATACAATAAATAATATCATAGTTACATGTTTTCCAGCACCTGTGCTGATACAAGTAAGTCCCTATAACTCACCTGCAGGGAGCTGCACTGCAGGAGAAGCATACACATGACGACCATTGAGGGCTTGTGCCGGTCGATAGACATTGGTTAGATGTGTTTTTGTGGGGAAAAGCTTAAGCTGAAGAAGAAACATTGCATAGAATGATGTCAATGAACTTTTGAACTACTCAAAAACACAGCCGATGGTGTTATCACCCTCAGTTTCTTTCCTTATTTCAGTCATCTCATCATTTAGCCCGTAATACTTTCTCAAAATAATGATGTGAATATCATAATGTTTAATCTCAGCAGACGTGAGGCTGTTGGTAAATGACATTATCTTTCAAATGCAGTAACGGGAACTTGTGTATTTTTTCTCATTCTCGTCATTCCCCTGATCATTATCAGATCATACGACGTCAGAGTCATTTGAACATTCCTCCTTAATGGATTCATTTCTTTCGTGGGAGTGGTTCTTATTTAAATTATACACATGAATAAAGTTTGAATTTGTGTGTTACACTATTATTGTTTAAATTATTACTCACTGAAAGTTTAACAAAAGTTATACTTTAAATTATGTTGCTGAATCATTACCTGTTTTGTATATTTCTTGTTTTAGCACGAAACACACAGTTCTGTGTATTTTCAATGACAAATAAATGGAGTCTGTATTTGAAGTGGAAACATTCAGGAGCAGAAAGTGCACGATCATTTCCACAGCGCACCTGCTGGGACACCTGACTCACAGCGCCGCTATCCATCAGTGTCACTGACTGATCAGATACATGAGTCAAATGCACCATATCTGATTTTAAGTCACATGAACCTTTTTTTGTCAAACCAAACAACAGAAAGTTAAGATCGCCAGCATAGAGGATACCAGTATGGAGCTGCAGGTGTGTGTAATGAAACCAACATTTGTTTATGCAATCATTCAGTGTTAGTTTAAGGTCATTGGCCTTTCTGTTGTTTCAGGCCTTTCATCTATGCAATAACAGCCATAAAGATACCTATATGAACCGTTAATAAGCATCTTACCAGATCTGCATGGACATATATTGGCTCCACAAAGATGGTCCACACCACCGCCTCATTACACAAGGGAGTGGTCAAAGAGCCGTTGTAGCGGTAGAACTTAGTGAGGTCCACATCTCCAATCAAATCACTGATAGAAATGGAATCTGTTAAATTGGCAGGATCTGTGCAAAAACACAAAAAAATATACATTTCTTCACATGTCTCAATATAGGCTAGATGATTGGTTGATCATAAAAAACTTAAAAATGAAATGTAATTTTATGTGAGTTACAAGTTGAGCTACACCTCGATCCCAAGCTCCATTTTACTGATACAAAAGGTACTGTGGGTCTGTAGGCTGTTGAAAGTGAACTGAACAAGAGTGTAGTAGAAATAGCCTATATTTTTTTGTTTTAAATGAATGACAATCAAGGGACTAGTCACAACACAATGCACAACACAATGGCCATATTAGTCCAGTGCTCAGGTTTCTGCACTGGCTTCCTGTCGCTTAGAGAATAGGCTATTTAAAACTGCTTGTGCATATTCTCTTTATAGTCTAGCAGCAAAGTACATCTCTGACATGTTAGAGCCGTGTGAACTATCTCAGCCGCTGGGAGTGGTCTCCTGCTGTTTCCCAGAGTCAGGACTAAACATGGTCAGGCTGTGTTTCAGTTTAAATCAGCTAAAATCTGGAATGACAATGAAGACAGGCCTCAAATCAAATGTTCAAATCTAGACAGAGAACAGTTTTTATCTGCACTATTTGTTTTAATGTAATTAATGGTTATGTTTTATTGATGTCATTTGCCTTCTGATAGTTTTATGTAGTAGCTATGCAGCTTTGTGTATGACTTGCAGGCCCTGAGACCACCAGGGGGCTCCCAATAGTGTAAACATTTGTACTACAGGTGTTGTGTGCCTCATAAATTTCCCTCAAAGGTAGAAAAAAGTACACTGCAAATAGAAATCTAGATATAAGTAAAATCACCATATAATTATATATGCCCTTGATTCAAGAAATTTGCCAGTAGGGCAGTCCTTCTCAAATAGTGGGGCACCAGGGTGCGTGTGATCCCGTGCTGGGGAACATGCTTTTTTATTTAACAGTGAGAGAGACTGCAAAATGTTTTCTTCTTCCTAAGGGGGGCGCAATAGAAAATAATTGAGATTTTAACACTTAAATTAAGAAAACACACCAACAACACTGTTATATTAAGTACATTAATATTGCTTTTTTTCTATCTAAATTTGAGTAAAAAAAAAAAAAGACTTACCCCACTGGCAGAATTATTAAAATTAGTTACTCAACTCAGGGGCAAATACAATATATATTTTCCAGAGTAGTCATAACATATAACAGGTTGGAAGGTGGCGGAATCGGCATCTACTTTATTGAAATATATATTTATCCGAAATGAAATTGAAATTGCGAGGGCCCCGTGACATAATTCCGCTTAGGGCCCCGTGAATGCTTGGGCCGGCCCTGAGGACTTGCACAAATGCCTTCTGATCAAAGGTAGCTAGTGTGCTCTTTGCATCAACTTTATAAAAGGTAGACTAACTATCTTTATAACATTCACTAGCCCTGTGCTCTAGAGCGAACCACCTGGAACCACCTGGAACCACCTGGGCGCACGGCTCATTGTTAGCACTATGAGCTAACACACTGTGCTGTACGTCAGACTTTTGGGTAAAATAGTTTCTTGTCGATATGGACAGAAGGTAAAAGTATCTTTATCACTTGGATGTATTGTAAGATGAATATGCATCTTATTAACAGCACAGTGCATCTGTGCATGTTGCAGTAAGACCGTAAGAGCCTACCTGTTGTTGAGCTCATTAAGTGTGATGTGAGGTTGCTCCATGGCTCTGATTGGCTTATATTTTCTGTGCCCTGTTAAGAGAAGAATATTTACACAACTCTGTACATAATCATGTAGAGACTGTACTAACCGTTCTCTTTTAGGGAGGATGAGAACACATTGTCCTACCTCAATCAGGAATCCCAGAGCAGCAATCCCCTCGGGGTCTGCCTTAGCCTGATCCACTGTTAGACCTTTCTTCAGCGTCACAACATGCATCTACAAAGGTGATTATTTTAGTCTAGAAAATGTTGCATGATATTGGCACTACTAGGGTGACCAGATGTCCCAGTTTACCCGGGACAGTCCCAGTTCTGAGCCCTCTGTCCCATGTCCCTGTAAATTTATCTGAAACCATTCATTTGTCCCAGTTTTACATAACTTCTGTCCCAGTTGTCCCTGTTTCTCACCAGTGCCATGTCCAAAGGAGCATTATTTACTTGATACTTTATGACTTTTAGCCAAGACTAAAAATGCAGAAAGAAAAAAAATATATGGGGAAAATGGCGAGAAAAAAGCAGTGAAAATGTGAGAAAAATTATCAAAAAATAACGGAAAAATACAAAAGAATTATGAAAAATTACGAAAAAAAAGATCACAAAAATGATAAAAAATTTTTTTGAAAAATTATGGAAAACAACAAAAAACATGAGAAAAATGACAACAAAAAAAAAAAAAAACCCAAAGGAAAGATGAGAAAAAAGACAAAAAAATGTGAGAAAAACAAAAAAAAGTGAGGAAAAATTACAAAAAAAAATAACATTTTTGTCCCAGTTTTTAATGTGAAAACTCTGGTCCCCCTAGTCACTACACTCCTATTGCCCAATACTTATTTACTTACCTCCATGCGAAATCTTTTGCCATCAATGAGATGCTCGGAGCCTGGGTGGAACTCAGTGTCCCCCCAGTGAAAATGAAACTGAATGGCCACATAGGCCCCAGTGAGTCCACCCCCATGAACTTCGACCGCACCATCCTTCAAATTTACTTTTACTGTAAAACACACAGGGGATAATAGTGTTCTATGTCGACACAATAAATGCAGACAGTATAAAATCACAAAGCCTACTTGTGTGTCCAGTATTCACTATGTTGTGGAAGACCTCCCGGGATGAAAAGTTTGCAAAAGTAAAGTTTCCCAAGTCTTTATCTGTTTTAACATGACTGGTGACAATATCGATAGGAGATTGCCTTCTGTTTCCACAAAATGCACCATCGAGATCGCCCCAGTGACTTGGTGTGTGCCCTATGTAAAAATTCACACGTTTCAGAATTACATTGAACAAGGGATCTGTATAAGTGATAACATTTTTTTTTTTTTTTTAAAGACGACTGTGTCAACTTACCACAGCCAGTGTAGCACCATTCCCCTGATGCATCTGAGTTGGTTTAAATATCACACATTACCAACAGAAGGATTTAAAATGAACAAATAAGGAATATTTGAAGTATTTTATAGTGCCACTCACCAGTTACTCCCCAACACATGAACAGCACAGCCAATACAACAAACATCTAAATAAAAGTTTAATCATTTGAATTTAAAACTTGACTCACTTTTGAATAAAAAACAACAACAATATTACTTGCCTTTTGCTTTTTGAGAATAATCCTTCTTAGCCAGAGGTTACCATAAGTGAAGGAGTCAGTGTTTCCAGTGGCTCATATAGAGTGGGAGGAAGGTTTGCTGTGTACACAATAACATGATGTATATGGGAGTCGCAACATGACCATTGTCTTTATTCAATAACTTGCGACCAAAATACAGGCTTGTAATTGTTACCAAAGATGGTCAAGATCTGAATTAAAGTACACAAATAAAGCACAAAAGGCCTAACATGGTTTTACTAGTATTCAGGCCAGGCCTCTGAAACCCACTGAAGTATCGCACTGTTGTTAATTGTTTAGATAAGTATGTTTGGTGTAACCGCAGTGACACCTGAGAGCCATGCATTACATAGGATGAAGTAGACTGCTTACTCTACATTTGAATGAGTCTCAAATGTCGAGTGCCATAAGCAGAGTGTGGCCCCTGAGGTGAGGTTTCAGCCACAGGAGAAAGAGCACACAGTGCAGTGCTTACAAAAGAAGTGTAGGAGCCATTTTGATTGGTTTACTCTAAACATGGGCCTTTTAATGATTGATGAAATGATACTTGAGTTATGATATAACTCTGATAATGCGTCTTGTGTTTGTGCATTTACTGACATCCTTTAATCAATGTGACTGAACAGGTTTGGGTCCCCTCGCCGCGTCGCCCAGAGGCACGGCTCATTACAGCAGACCTGTATCGACGCTTGTTTTCCAAAACAGGGAGAGATGATGAGTTCAATCTTAACCAGGTATGTTCCCGAGGACTGTTCACACAACCTCTGCAGTGCCAACGTGATCTATTTAAAAACATCAAGTCCATGAAATGCCTGCGAACATGTTTTTAAAAGAATGAAAACTAAAAGAACAAACTTAATGACAAAGATATATCTCAAAATGTACTAAAATCAGATTTTATTAAGAAAGAAAAAAAGTGACTGACACACCACAGTCTTACACAACAAAAGCACAACAAAATAAATGCCAAACCTGTTGATGAGGATTCCTTCTGAGATTAGTCTTCAAAATAATTACATGAAGATATCACTAACTGTCAGTAAGTGTTTACTCGCACGGAAACAGGAGGGAACATGAAGGCCTAAATAAGTAGGTGCTGTTGTATGAACTTCCAATTGTGACATAGAAAATAAATCCCGTAAGGTTAAACAAATACAAAATCATTTTTGGTAAAAATTTCACAATTTACAAATTGATAAATGCAAATATTATTCTCCGTAATTTAATCAGATATGCATGGAAGTGTACATTTCATTCATAAAATATGTTATAATGATAATTAAAAGATTCCTATGCAGATCTGTTTCCTGCAGGCTGAACTCTCAGATTACGTGACGTGAATCCACATGGTTCAAAGGTAAGAAGCAACAGTCCTGCAGATTCAACAAGTTAAAATGAGTTTAATGCTGTGGCTGTTTCATAAATGTAGAGTGAATTTTGTTTTTAAAAGATCTTACTGAAACAGAGAGCCTGACATCTCGTCCACAAAGCCACCTAAGGGAAACAAAATGCCACCGGTCAAGTCAAGTGAGCCATCATTATGTAGTACTTCTTCACTCTACAAAGGGTCACCTGGGGAGCAGATGGTGTCACAAAACAAGGGGCAGATGTAGCAGGAGGCACATTCCTGTGAAAGAAAGACCAATCAGCAGCTGTAAAGTATTTCTGTAAAGTATGTCTAAGTGGTTTAGACGGGGGTTTACTTGACACTGCTGACACAGATCTGAGTCATCCCCGTCTTCACAGGGACAGTGGCCACAGTTAGCTGCACAGTACTGACCAAAACACAAAGGCATATTGAGCACAGAGAAATGGTTCTCAACACAACAGGAAAACAGGGCTTCACTCACTTCACAGATTGTGCAAACGCTGCATATTGAGCCCGATTGGAAGTTCAGTCCCTCCGCTGTGGCTTCTTCCACATTGGTAATAACAGCCTCAAATTCATCTTAAAAACAAAAAAGGCCAAATATTATCACACAATGTCTTTCAGAAGATTGTATCTGCATTTGTTATTTCTGAATACAAAATGTTACAAATGGATTTTGAGCTGTTATGACAAAAACAGATTAAACCAAACTCTGTACCAGTGCAAGTCGATCTTTGCATTCGCTATAGGATTAGTCAGGCTGTTTCTTTGTGAATCTGTCAACGGATTATTCCTGCTGCCACTCAAACCTAAATTCAATACTAGGAGACTGGTTGCCAAGGCACTCTGGTGGAGTACAATAAAAGTCTTTAAGTTCATGGCTGCTGTGAAGTTCGCCTCAGGCGTTGTATGTAAAGCAATTATTGCTGCTTGTTCGCTCAGTAATATTTACATGTACGTGTGCAGTAGCCAAGAAGTCGACATTCCTGGATAAATATCAGATAAGATATATCATAAGATTCTGCTTATACGTGAGCCACGTTATAAAATTCTACTTCAGTCGGAGCAGGTGCCAATACACTTGTATGGGAGAAAAACATTGACAAAGGTTGTACTTGATCATTATTTGATAGTGATTGGATTCACAAAGCTGCCATATTATTCTTATGGCTGAAAGTCCTTTCTACTGGCCAACATCACACACCTGTTGTTGAATATTATCACCACTTTATGAGAAAATATACCTTAGCTCACATGTGCTGACAGACAAGACTTTGAACTTTGTGACAGTTTTCGTTTTAAGTGGATTAGCCCAGGAGCTGACTACAAATATGCATTTAGGCAGTTACCATAGTTACCAGCACAGAAGTTTCAGCCGCCCTGTAGGCTATTTAGTATGTTGTGATGTCATGTGAACGCAACCTATTAATAACAAGGTATAACCAAGTTGATTGTGGTTATGCTCAGTGGCCATTAGTGTAGATTACAAATGCGTCTGCTCTGTGGTTAAATGACTGTAGGCTGGTCACTGCTTGGACATTTCAGGAGTGTTTTTGTCGTAGTAGTTTGGCAGCATGGCACTGATAACGTTGGTCTATTTTAGAACAGCTTGGTCTGGCACTAAAATGACCCACATGACAAACGTTACTTCACACAAAGGCTCACAGTAATCGTTAAATACTTCAATATATAGTATATGTATATGTGTCACTGTATGAACTATGAAGGGTCATCTGTACTGGGATTATAGAGGGAATGCACATGATGTCACAGCACACACTGGGTTATGAAATGAGTTGTTTTAGAGTAGACACACAAACAACAAAACGGCTATACCTTCAAGTATCTCTGCTTCATCAGCCTCCTCTTCCTCTGCTTCATCTTCTACATCTGCAGCATCAGTCTCTTCCTCCTCTTCTTCCTCCTCCTCCTCTTCTACTGCTTCCTCCTCTTCCTCTTCTTCTTCTACCGCTTCATCCTCCTCCTCTTCTTCTGCTTCATCCTCCTCCTCTTCTTCTACTGCCTCCTCTTCCTCTTCTTCTACTGCTTCATCCTCCTCTTCTTCTTCTACTGCTTCACCCTCCTCCTCTTCTACTGCTTCATCCTCCTCTTCTTCTTCTACTGCTTCATCCTCCTCTTCTACTGCCTCCTCTTCTTCTTCTACTGCTTCATCCTCCTCTTCTACTGCCTCCTCTTCCTCTTCTACTGCTTCATCCTCCTCTTCTTCTACTGCCTCCTCTTCTTCTTCCGCTTCATCCTCCTCCTCCTCTTCTTCTACTGCCTCCTCCTCCTCATCTTCTGCTCCCTCCTCTTCTTCTGCTTCGTCCTCCTCTTCTTCATCATCTACTGCTTCTTCTTCACCGTCATCTCCCTCCTCTTCCTCTTCTTCATCTACTGCGTCTTCCTCATCCTCTGCTTCAACAACTTCTTCTTCTTCTGCGTCTCCTTCCTCTTCTACTGCATCATCAGCAGCTTCATCTTCTGCGTCCGCTTCTTCCTCTTCCGTTTCTTCATCTGCCTCCGCCTCCTCCTCATCTTCTTCGCTTTGTTGTTCTTCTTCAGCTTCCTCGGCCTCTTCTTCAACGGTTTCCTCTGCGCCAGCCTCCTCTTCTGCACCAGTTTCTAGCACTTCTTCTTCCTCAACAGCTTCCTCGTCAGCATCCTCTTCTTCGACTGCTACACCAAACTCAGCCACAACAGCGTCCTCCTTGCTGTCCACATCCTCCACTTCTTGCGCGCTCACCGTCTGCACGAATGGACCCTGGAGCGAACAAAGGAGCGCCAACAAAGCCGCGACAAACCAAATATTCAAACGAGCCATTTCCAAACACTTCAGCTAGTGATGTGTTTAAGTTGGCTTTCAATATAGAAGGAATCAGGTCCACAAGGTCTGGCGTGAATGCGGTCAGCCTGCGCCCCCGACTGCGGAGAACACAGTGGAAACAAACTGGAGTGTAGCTGTGCAGTTGTATGTGAGTGAGTGACAGAGGCACATGGCCAGAACAGAGCACTACAGATGCCCTCAGCCCAGTGGGGAGTGGGCAGACGGGGAAAAGGAGGAGACACTTTGATTTATCAAAAATATACATCTCATTAAATAATACCATTTTTCAAGGATTGGGGAAGATTTTCTCCCAAGATAAGCTTTTTTGGTGTTTTAAGAGCCATGTCATTGTGTCTTGGAATGGCAAATGCACTTAACGGCCCCAAAGACAGCTTGTGCATTGTTCGAGATAAAATAATTGCCCAGGCCATGTGTGTGAATTGTCCAGGCCACGAATCAAACTTTGTGATTTTATCATGGCCCTAATCTTGGTCACGTACATGTCAGAATGATGCATGTGCTAGATGTAAATAGAAGGAAATGGAGAAGACGGCACATGTGTACATGTGGGTACACAAACATTCCAGAAGAACATTTCACCCTCTGAGTACATGGAGTCCTCTGGCTCAGCATTATCAGCCAGAAATAGAAGTGAGCCCAGTTCCTAATATATGGCTGATGGCTTTGTTAGCATTTATAAAATTGAGATATGATTTCATAGACCTGAAAACAAAACTTCTGAAGCAGAGACTACACTGAGACAAAAGTGATGACACCGCCCTTTCTGTCAGCCGTTGGTGCATGTGACAGGTGGCACACGAGCTATTTACAGTAAAGACTCTTTGAATGCTGTGCTCCACTATGTGACCTTCAGTAGTGTTCAGCCACTCAGCTACTCCACATTTTACACTCTGTTCGCTCCAGACACTGCCAAGTCATTCCTTTTGACTGTGACATAATGTACCTAATCTAAGGTAATGAGACCTACCTCTGATTAGTAGGTAATTAGTGGAGGTACTAACACTGCAAAAACAATTTTAACGGGGAAAGGACCACTGTGACCAAATGCTGATTTATAGTTTGGCATTTACAAATTCAACCAATGATTCAAAAAAGCTGTTAAATATGACTCAAAAATCTTAAAAACAAATATACTTTAATAAAGAAACAACTTTATCAGAAATACAGTCTTAAATGAAGCCTTATGCAATACATAAAAATCATCAAACTGCAAAATTTCTTCCAGTCCACCATTTAAATAAACTTTGCATTAGAAAATAAATGAAATGCATGTTTGATGAGAACATTTTCATGATCCAATGTTGCATCATAATATAAGGCTCTATGAAGCAGCACTGGACTGGGGTCGCCCTGAAGTCGGTAGCCGGGCTATCTACAAAGACCTCTTGAAGACCTCTACTGGTTAAGTAGAGTTGGAGCCCATGAATGAATCTGTATGTGCACATCAAATGAGGCCATTAAGAAGCCATTCCAAAAAGGTAAAAGGGAATAATGTAGACAAAACAGGCTTCACGGCATGTGACCTGTGAGTTCAATACCTCTTGACGCAGGAGGTGCCCGAGGTGGTTTGAAAGAGCCACTTTGAGCTAATGTATCAACAATCCAGCTTAGTGCGTTCGAACAGTACTCCATCTATGGGAAAGTGCAAAAATACTTTGACCGAATTGATGAAACACAAATCTACTATAATAAGTTAATGTATAAATATAAGAAATGTATACATAAACTGTACATCTAAAAAGAACCAACCTCATTCTCCAAAGCCCTGAGCCTCAAGTCCAAGTCTCTTGTTTCAGTCAAATGTTTAACCACAGTATCCACCCTGTAAGAAAGTACACACTGTGCATAAGTGCAAGAACATCAACGCCTTTTGTCATTTGTAATATCTGACATCTATAACGGGGTAAGTAAATTTACTTTGCAGACATCCGTTTGAGACGCTCAGAGTCACTGCTTTTTTGAATCTTGTTCTGTGTCGTAAGGAAGTCTTCCTTTTGTATAGTTTCCCATGTCATTAGTCGATTTGCTGCTTTTCCTCTTAATTCCAGCACTAAAAACAAAGAAAGAAATGCAGCAATGTTTGCATTATAATTTTAGAAGATGTAAAAATAAAAATCTTATGAAGCATGCGAAATTACTTAAATACAATCTTACCAAAGTGATAAACCTTGACAGAGGGCACTTTTCGTATTTTTCTCCTGATGAACAGGTTAATGTGGGAGAGAATGATGAAAGGCGGGGCTAGAGAAGGTTTGGAATGGTACTCGACTATCAGGTTGTAGCGCTGGAACTTCCAGTAGATGTCACTGTTGGCTTGCACCTCATTAAACGTGTAGCTATATGGAGAAATTCATTCAGTACAATAGTAGAACACAATGAACAAAACCATTTTGAACTACCTTTTACCTGAACATGGCAATGAGCAGGTTGATGAGCAGAATGTTGGTCACCAACAGATAGACGACCAATAAAATAACCACAAGCCAGTTACTGTGGGTGATCCTACAAGGCTCCTCACCTCCTTGAATCAGGGTGACATTATGTGTGCACGGCATGTCCCACACTTTGGCAAAGACTGAAACAGAAAGCGCAACATTATGCAAGGCATTGCATTTAGAAGAAGTTAAATTCAACAGTAATTTACCATCCATCTCCTCTACTGGGATCTGTCCAAAGATGTGCAAATAAGGCCTGTAGAAAACTCTGCGAAAGATGCGATCTAAGCGAGGGTCATAGGCATAAATCAAGGCCTGATTGGCAACACCATATGCCATAAGCCATACACCAAGGAAGAAGAGGAAGAAGAAGACATCTTTCATCTGCAAGTGCAGATACAAGGATTACTAGGCTGTCTCTACTGTAATACTGTACACAGATTACAATATAGTAGTTCACAATGTACCATTTTTCCCACAATAATGATTTTTGGTCCAAGCTGTCTATGAATGGCAAAGATATGAATGAGACGTAACGTGAACACCATATAGTCAATACAAAGGACATCCCGGCCAAATCCATAAGTCATGGGAAACATCCTGCAACACACAGAGAAATAAGGTGTGACAGCTCCCTCTAGTGGCCAAACATACTACTGACAAGTGACAATCACAAAATACACCAAGAGGTGAAAGTAATTACTTTCCCTGAGTGTAATTGTCCTGTACCTGCAAATGAGCCCAATGATGAACAGTGCAATAGCTGTGAGGTCACACTTGTTCCACACATCTTGAATATACACTCTCAGTCTTTGCCGTAACGATACAGCGCTCTGAAAGAAAGTCTAATGGAAAAAGACATACAGTTTAATACATAATAGAAAAGCAAATGTTCATATTGAGATAGAATCACACGTTGGGTTGCTCACCTCTCTGATCTCCTCACACACAATGGTAAACACCCAAAAGTACAGTACATACTCTGTGATGGCAGGACCATCGGGTGGAGGGGGCTTGAAGTCCACCAGCAAAACAGAGGCAAAGAGCAGCAGGAACAGGAAGTACATCAACACATTGCCCAGAAAGGAGGTGACAGGCGCAAACCAAAACTGACGCCATCTTGACACTATGAACGGGCGCTTAGGTGGTCTGTAATAGTGCGGTGTGCCTAAGCAGAGCAGGAACAATGAAACAAATCTTCTAGAATCAGAATCAGAATCGCGTTTATTGCCATTGTCAATGAAGGTTTCACAGACTAGGAATTTTCTTTGGTGTACTCGTGCAACATGAAACATAAAATATAGATACAAATAAGATAAATAAAAAACTATGGAAAAAATAAAGGCTATAACTATAAGGCATGCATAAAAGTAGAATAAAATAAAAAAAATCGAATAAAATAGTAACTTAACACAATACGAGACAGCAGCATAAATGGTAAATGGTGAATTAAAGATTAGCAGCAAATGTGAGTGTGGACATACCACATAGTGCAAATAGAGCAGTGCAAATGGAACAGGTTATTCAGTTTATATTAGACTGATACAGAGTTAATAAGTGTTCATGGGTCTGATACAGAGTTAATAAGTGTTCATGGGTCTGATACAGAGTTATTAAGTGTTCATGGGTCTGATACAGAGCTATGTACATAGTATTTTCCAAAGTGTTGAGTCATACCTCTTAGTGTAGCGTTTCTGGGAGTTGTTGGATCCTGGGCATCAGCGTCACTATTAAAATAAAGTAGTGCATTACTCAAATGTTTTATTTTCAATGAGATCACAACAAAAAAATGTTTCTAGCTCTCACATTACTTCACCCAAATCCCCACTGTTTCTGTGAAATAAAAGACGGTAACTGATTGAATTTTGATGTAAGTAGTTCGTCCCTTTGCTGATCTTAGAAACAAATCAGTCATGCAGGATTCATGTGGACCAATAAGATGAGCTTTCCTATGTACTGGGACCGAGGAGGGGCTTTCTGGTCCAACCGGGGTGGGGAGTGATTGTTTACTTTTAAAATGTCTCTCCTCATTTTGCAAACTTACAGACTACCACAGGTTTTAATCCTTTTGTAATTATGACTTAGTTTGATGTATAATATTGATGTAAACGGATGGTCCACATGGAAAAGTTCTCAAACCGTCCCATCTCACTTGGCTCTTTAATGTGTAGCACATTACCACTAAGTAAGCGCCACTGGACAAACAGCGCAGTGGTACAGGGCTCACTGAAAATATGGTTTCAGTTCAGAACTCATTTCAAAATCCGAAGCGCTCTAGTTGCAACTCCCATCCCGTTCAATATTAATTTTGCCCCATCTCTGATTGATCCATCTTTTCAACAGTGGCACAGAAGAGGTCTGTCATGTGTTAAGGACCTTTTTAAAGGTGGCAAATTTGCTTCATTTGAACAGTTAAAAAATGACTTCAGTATACCACAGTCCGATTTCTTTAAGTATCTCCAGATTCACAGTTTTGTCCACATTCTGCTTAAACTTGCCCCCATATACTTGTCTTGATGAATGCTTAGAACTAAATCCACTTGATAAGGGCTTGATATCAAAGTTGTATATTAACATTCAAAGCGCATCATCTCCATCACTAAATCATTTAAAGAACAAATGGGAAGAAGAATTAGGTGAACAATTTACTGACAACACATGGCAGGCGGCCATTACGAGAATTCACTCCTCGTCTATTTGTATCAGACACAGTTTAATACAATTTAAGATATTGCACAGATTACACTTGTCCCCGAATAAAATAGCAAAATTATATCCAAGTGCGAATTCATCATGTGCACGATGTGGTCATGGTTCTGCAAACCTGAGCCATATGTTCTGGATGTGTCCTAGTCTACATAGCTATTGGCTCGGAATTTTTGCAGCAATGTCATCTTTTTGCAAAAGAACATTCTGCCAAATTGTACCACTGCTTTGTTTGGGGTTACCCCACCTGATGTTTCTGTCACACCGTATCAGGCCAGCGCAATAGCTTTCATCACATTACTAGCAAGACGCGTGATACTTGCTCAATTGGAAGAAAGCCTCTCCACCATCTTTAAAGTGCCTGATGGAGGTAGTCATGTCCAACCTAAAATCGGAACACTTAAGATACACTACGAACGGTTCCCTTCAAACGTATTACAGGATCTGGCAACCTTTTCTCGATTTCTACGAAACTGATTACAAAGTGTAGCTTTCACTTCCTCATTGTTTATTGTCAGTCACCCATTTGTGTGTTGTAGTGTTGTGT
>OMNZ01014029.1:23246-34694 GCA_900303255.1 Lesueurigobius sanzi | reverse complement strand
ATGTCATCTTTTTGCAAAAGAACATTCTGCCAAATTGTACCACTGCTTTGTTTGGGGTTACCCCACCTGATGTTTCTGTCACACCGTATCAGGCCAGCGCAATAGCTTTCATCACTTTTGGAACAAAGCCTCTCCACCATCTTTAAAGTCCTGATGGAGGTAGTCAGGTCCAACCTTAAATTGGAACAGATACACTACGAACGGTTCCCTTCAAACGTATTACAGGATCTGGCAACCTTTTCTCGATTTCTACGCAACTGATTACAAAGTGTAGCTTTCACTTCCTCATTGTTTATTGTCAGTCACCCATTTGTGTGTTGTAGCTATTTTATTTTAATTCAGGTCAGGTACAGGCTATAGCCTTCATGTCACTGCTGCATTTTTCACGTCTATTTGTCTCTCCTTGCGTTTTGCATGTTTACTGTAATGTTTTTGTCTCGTTCTGTAAGCACTGATGCTGCTGTGGTAATGTTTTGTAGATGTGTCCTTGTTTTGTACTGTAAACAACAATAAAAAGATTTGAATAATAAAGGGACTCTACGGAAGTTAAAATAAAAAAAATAACAAAACATGTTCAGGTAATTGAACAACACATCGCTTACCTTATTGTCTGATATAGAAGAAACTTAAAACAGTAAAGGAAAAAAAAAAAAAACATATTTTCCACCCCCTACATACTACAGCAATGTCCCGCGCTGTACTGTGAGCCCACACCTATCCCACTCAATTGCCGCTATAAGCCTACACTGTCACTCTAAAGTTGCCTCCTCTGAGGCAGCAGTCATTCACCATCTTAACATGGAGACTGCAGTTACGCGGACGGCCAGAGGTGGCACTCACGAGTATGAAAATTAACAACCTCCGTTGAGTCCCTTTAAGAAAGTTGGGGAAAATTTGATTTTTATTTACATTTTTAAGTCAGTGACATAGATAGAGGGGAAGGTCCATAGGATTCTGACTCTCATTTCTCATTGGTGTAATATGGTTGGCACAGCAACATAGGATTGTTTGTTGTTTGTTTGTTGTGTAAAACACTAGATTGTAAAAATGGGGACACTGTTTTTGTTGACAAAACGTTAGAATTTGAGATACAGTAATATTTTGTTGTATTGATGGTATGTCTACGTATCTCAGTCAAGGGATATATATACACTCTGAAAAAAACGTTATACAAAATTTAGTGGTGTTTCCTATTCATTTACATTGCATTATGTTTGAAAGGCCAGTCACAAGATGGCCGCCAGAGCTTGCCATTCGTTCCAAAATGTATCATTATGGTGATGTCTGATCTAGTGTTTTATACATTATCTTTGTGTTTACCTCTATGTAAGTCACTTCCTGTGCCCATGTCCAATAAGGAAGTGAAAAAATAAATATAAATAAAATGTCAAACCAGGGAAAACTAGATAAAAGTCTTTGGAAAATGTTAAGTATAATGTAGTTTCTATGTTTTTGTGAAAATGTTGTCTATTGTGTCATATACACTTTCAGGGGTCAAAATGGATTTTACTCTGATGATATGGATGTTGCAGGCATGCAAAGCCTTGGCAGATGGCAAAACAGGGTGGAATCGCCATTTAGACTTAGCGATCAACAAATGTGCCATATTTACAAATGGTGCACGGTTTCTTCTTTCGTTTTTTGTAAATTGCTACGTTCACAAAATCCGCGGTGGCAACAAGAAATTTACTCTAATACAAGAAGTTGAGTACCCCACTTTTAACCACACATAAATGCACTTTCTAATAACCATTCAGTTACTTCAGCTGTGTTGGTACCATGTAGTGCAACTGTCACAACCCTTACAAAACTTACATGTGCTTTATGTCGGAGAATGAAAACACAGTGGCACCATAGAGACTATCATTGTCTCGAAGCGGACAATCATCCTGTGGCTTTTTATCATCCTCCTGCTGTTGTTGTTCCTCGTCTTGATTTCTATTGTAGTGATTTTGAGACAAATCATGAGTGTTAATCGCTTTCATCACCATTGCCGCTAGTGGCTGGGATCGTACCTGAAAGAAATGAGGTTGGTGTAGCACAGCACAGGACAGAAGAAAGTGAGCAGCAGCTTCCAAACATCCGTGTCCCGCTTCATGTCACCCCACCAAATCTGGGACAGCAGGGACTTTGGGGCGGAAGACACAAGGTTACAAAATACAAATAGGACTAAATAGAGTATAGTAATCTGATCTATGTGAACAGAAAACACACAGCAGGCTCTAACCATGTAATACTCACCTGCACTCCATCGTGGCTAAAGAAAAGCCTTGCGTCAGCGCCCATGCCCATCTGAAGACAGGTCGTCCCGCCCCAAACTGGAGATTTTCGAATGAGCAGGGTAAAAGAGCGGTTCTCGTCACTCCGATAACAAGAGCTGAAGACATCTGGGAAAAGTAGAAAAAAAATTAACTTAAAAGAAGGGATCCATTCACAACGAGCTTTAAAAACAATTTGATTCTCGCCCACACAGTCAAATGTACAACCAAATTAATGATCACCATCTACCTGTAATTAAATTCTTAGAGGGCTAGATCCAGGCCTAGATTTACATATTTCACATTGGCCCCTTTCTGGTCAAGATGGACCACTCACCATGAGCAATGTTTTCAAACTTTTGGGCAAGTTCTTTCATTGAGAGTTTAGTTTCCGTCTCAACCTCTAGTTTTGACAACTCCCTCAAAATCTTGCAGCCACCCAGAGCACTCAGCACTGACTCTCCAGTCTAGATTAGAAAGCAAACAGACAACAAAGAAACAAATGTAGTCAACGAGTCAGTCAGAAGCCTTTTTTAATCATTTGATGCGACTTACCATCTCCCAGAACAGAGTGGCCATCTCATGGCGGTTCTGCAGCACAGCCCAGATAAACAGTGAGGCCCAGGGAAACAAGCAGCGCTTCTCACGATACATACAGTCTCCACGGAGGATCTTACTGATGCGCTGTAAAGGTGAATAGAAATTAAAATATTTCATAACTAAGAAAACTAACAGCATAACTTTTAAATGTACCTTTATTGCCCGCCTTCTTGATGCCAGCCGTTCTATTCCCACAGCATCAAAGTAAAATGGTTGGCTCACATCTCCCATCAACAGCTCTAACACACCTGACACCTGAAAAACATCGGTTGTGATAACATTTTTGTAAAACAACTCTTCAATAAAGTTGCGCCTTACCTCAAAAAGAGTAATATCCAGTTCTGGCCCAGAGAGAGGAGACTCAGTGCAGAATTTAGTAGGTGATACCGGCGGGCTCGTTGTTAATGGGCCATTAGGTGTAGTCCCATGTCGCTCCTGTAGGCGGCGCTGCAGCAGTTGGTAAAGGAGAGTGCCCTCAGCTACAGAACGGTATAAGGTTTCCAGTCGTCCATAGGTCAGATATTCCAGGATGTTGAGACCATTCTCAGTGAAGAGGCGAACAAACTTGGGCTTGTCATTGATTAGTGCGTCCGTCATCGATTCTTCCAAATCATCATACTACAAAAGAGCCAAAATATTCATGTTCAACTGAATTAACAGACATGTACTGCAGACGAGATGTGACATGCCTTCCACTGAATGTCTCCATTGAAGAGTTCGCTTTTGGCAATGTCCACCCTGTTCCATGTGACTGCCAGTTTCAGCTCTTCATTATAAGGAGATGCATCAACTGATTCCCGCTGTTTACTCGCTAAAGACGATCACACACACATGAAAGGAGCTTGAACTTTTACTTTTTTAAATTAAAAGTACCGTTTTGCTCACCTCCAACCAATGCCTTCAATAAGACTGTGTCAAAATCATTGGGGCTTTCTTGCTCTCCATTGTATATCGTGATGAATCCCCTGTTGTTGTAAACGTTCAATGCCTGTGTGTACAAAAGATGTGTCAGATTTACATGGCTTAATTATCAGACTCCTGTTCCGTCTGTAATACTGTTCTTTGTCCACGAGAGGGCAGCAGATTAAAGTATTTAACGAAAAACTAAGTAAGGAGCAAGGGTAATACTTGGGCTATGATTATTAAGACCAATCCTGAGCCTGTTAAATACTGCTATAATACTTCTATTGGGAATTCATCATTACCTCAAAACCTTGATCTAAAAAACAACATATAATTATATACAGTATTTCACCTTGGTTTTAACAGGCTTCATGTTTGTATTTATAATAATGAAGTTACCTGTAGATGTTTTCACTATGATACTAGAAAATCAACATTTTATTTTGATCTCGTTTTTCTGCATGAACAAGACTGAACAGATTAATGGGGGGAGAAGCCTGTACCTGCTCGACTAGTTTGTCGACGTCTGCCTCGGAGGGGAAGTATTTCTTGACTCGCTCCGCCATGCGCTCTCTCAGATCCACGCTGGGGCTCGACTCGCTGTCCCCCTCTCCGGGCAACTGGACCGCAGGGGCCGAGGAGAGGCTCTCCAAAACGTCACTCAGGAAGTCTGCTAAACCTCCAGAACCGGCCAGCACCAACCAGGGCATGGAGTTTTTCAGGGACTGCTCCACTCTCTGCCAAGCGCACAAGCCTCATTATAGTTTTATTTTACAATGTAGGACAAAATACCCAACTCTTTTTCATTTAAGCCACTGCCTTTACCTCCAGCATGCTTGCCTCTCCTGACACCAGCATACACATGACAGGAATGTCAATGCTCCCGCTGCCTACAAAAAAAAACATGGCAGAAATGTAATAATTCACAGATGTGTGTAATTAAATTTAAATATACCACACAAGACTGCTTGCTATGTTTGAGCAGAGTCTATGTTTCATGTACGGGCATGCAACACTTTCCTGCAGCAAATTCCACAGGGCTGAGGGGCATAATAAAACATGCTTGCACTTTACAGGTATGCTTGTATTTATGGTGCACTACCACTAGGGGGGTCAATCTGGAACAATGCTGGGCAGTGCCTTCTTTGTTTTCAGACAAACAGGAGTATAATATAGGTATTAGGTATATTGTCGAAAAATGGAATGGAACAAAACTTCCAACTTAATATAAATCTTTGCCCCACAATTGACACCGTCTCTTTTGGCAGGATTCGTGACAAGTTATTATTAGTTGTACAAATTACAAGTCATCACCCACCCCAGATTCCTGTGCGCTGATGAGAGATGTAGTCTTCCAGTTTTGCCCTGAAGCCTGTTTCCCCTCCGGGCCGCCCCACACTCCCATCATCCACCAGCAGGAAGGCCTGATAGTTGTTGTCCAGGCAGCAGGAGTCCTGTGAGGTGTTCTTGACATGGTACTTGGCAGGAAAACTTCCCTGAGCAAGCACACATTCAAACATGCCATCAGCTGTGTGGCCACCAAAGAGATTTAGTTCAAATGTGAAAAACTATGTCTAACCTGAGGGTTGATAAGCTGCTCCCGGTGATACACCAGTCCCCATGGGGCGATGCCCAAGGCCACCACTTTGTTGGTGGTGACAGAGGAAGCCGCAGTGGCATGATCCCGAACAGCTTCCCCTACACAGCGCCCAATGCCCTCACGCAGCCCTGCAGTCATGATCCACGCTCCTGGAACAAAGGAAATAATCTGAATAGGAAATATTCAAAACATTGATAAAAGTTTAAATATAATCCTACACATGCAAAAGTTGCCCTAATTTAAAATGTGAGCGCTTCCTTTTTCATGAAATATAAAATCAGTAAACTGACAGAAAAGACTAACTTTCTAAGAAAATCTCTTTCTTTTCAAGTATTAGACTGTACCCGCATGAGTTATGAGTTATATTTTTGTGAGTGGTTATCTCGACGAGAACGGTTACTTGAAATGACCTCAGCCTTGATAAGATTGCACTGTGCCACCTGCACTTGCCAGGGCAGCAGGAGGAAATGGCTATTGTTGGACCAAATTTGGACCGGACCCCTGGGAGTCATACGGTCAATGGCACAACATTTTACAACTCGTCTTTGGTAGCTATAGGTTACGTAATCAAAAAATTAAAATCAGATACAGTACATACATACATTTTGTTGTATTTTTCGTTAAAAACAAATAAAAACTGAAAAGTGAGCAAACAGGACAAATGAAGTTAACATATAAGCTCCTAACGCAACAATTTGAATGTAATTTCTTTCTTTGTTTCCATCAAAGAGCCCCAAACTAAATTGAACATCCCACTGTTCTTTGCACACTTGTGAAATTGTCCATGAAGCCATGAATCCATTCAATTTCAATACTACTTTTTTAACACTTTTGGTTTGAACACAATTTGTGACAATAAACCTGCTCGGAGTCAAACATCATGATCACAGTTGCATTATATTAGACTTCTTTCCCCTTGTGTGTTGTACCAGTGCTTTGTGAAGCCTTGACCAGCCCCTGCCTGATGACCTCTCGGACCCACGTCTTCACCTTGGCTCTGCCCTCTCCTCCCACCACAGACACCACCAGGTTGGGAGAGGGCAGTTTCCAGTTCGCAGTCATCACAGTGTACACCATCGAGGGGGGCGTGTCCCATGACAGCCGCAAAAACTAATCCATGAAAAACAGAGCAGCAGAGAAGAAAATCACTTTAAGTGAATAATTCATATTTAAAGTTAACACGCTACTTTTGGATCATCTTTATCAAGTGTGGTTTGTGGATCACATACAAATATTCTTTAGGTTTGTGGCTTTGAATGGAAATTGGATGAACCATGGTTAATTAGCAGATTTTGTAGTATGGTTAAATATAGCAGGATATTAGAGCTTGTCAGGAGCATTGACGAACATATCCAATGTTTGTGGAATTTCTTTAGAACATTTTCTGGGAAAATTCTAAATAAATCCAGAATCCTGTCCCCTGATGAGGGGCATCAATGATCTGTTGCCAAACCATGTACATTTAGTAGACACTTACATAGCTTTGCCTCTTGCTGGCTCCTGCAAACTGCAGCTCCCCGAAGGCGTCTGTGGGGTACTCTGAGGAGTGCTGGGCGCTGTCCCAGTGGTTAACGATGGCAGTGCTAAAAAAGTCTCCCAGAGCCACAGAAGCATGGTCATCTCGCCTACCTCCACACTGGCACAGGTTACCATTACTGACAAGGGAGAGAAAAGACACAAAATAAAGAGCACCGAACATTAGCTATTATTTAAACAAATATACAAGAACGTTACCTGAAAGAATCCTCAACGAAAGTGGAGCAAACTCTCTTTTTGAAGATTTTAGGGATCCAGCTCTAAAACAACAGAGTTCAGTTCATGTAAAACATTGCATCTGTTTGAACTAGAAACACTTTGAAAACTATCTGTTGATATGGCGGTGAGATATGTGTGGTACCTAAACACCTGGCTGTGACTTCTGGCAGGGGCCTGTAGGTTTAGCTCCAGCTGCTGACTAGTTAAGACCAGTTGGCTTCATGCTTTAAATATTATTGCTGTGAGTTGCTGCAGTTTAGCTATAATTTGGTACATTGGGTTTTAATTTGATCTTGTAGCCTACCCTGATCATGATAATTATGAACCAAGGTTAATGTCTGATGCATTTAAAATAAATAAATGGTCACATTTATATAGTGCTTTTCCACCTGCTGAAGGCACTCAAAGCATAAGCTGGACTGAGAGATGGTAATGTGCATTATCCCATATAGCATATAGGCTATACCATAATACAATAATGCATGAACATAATCCAACAAATGTAGGCAGTTATTGGCATATATTTATAGGTAATAAATAAACACTTTCATGTCTTTAACCCACATTATTCCCACATCCCACAGACCATCATGTAGACTGATAGTCAGTGGGATGTGCTTTAGTTTAGTGCTCTTCTTGTTGCCCGTGTCTGTGCTGGTCAACATTCTTCCACTCTATTCTCTATAATGTCGTGCCAATGTTGTTTTTGGCTGACAACAACCCATCACCTTGTTATGGAATGAGGGAAGCTCATACAAAAGCGTTTAAGTTAGCCCACTTTGTCGAAGAATGCACAAAAGAAAAGATAATGGACATTTTCCGCGAAAAGCCAACTTCCGCTGTTTTGAAAACTGACACCGCGATACGCAGCAAACCTCCCTCAGACTGGACAAAAGTAAACGAGACTTGTTTTCTGAACACACTGTACAATTAGCAGTAAAACGATTGTTGCCAGAAGTGGGGCAGGGTAGGCTGTCTGGTTTTAATCATCTGGGTTACTGTCTCAGATGCGCCCTCGGCACATACCCTCTCCGCTTAATGTGCGGCAGCTGCCACGTGACGTTATCTGAAAGTTAGACCTGGTCCTACCTGATCCTTCTCAGATTTACTTTTGTCCCTTCTGCTGGCACCACCGCCTCCTTCTGCCGCGTCTATCATGGTTTCCCTCCTCGGCTGAGGACAGACAGGAAAAATAAGTTGCCCTCAGGTTGTGAGCATTTCCACTTTTCTGCGGCTGCAGTTGACTGGACGGCCACTTGCACGGGACCACAGCCTCACAATGGGGCTAGAAACCGACAGACGAAGGTGCAAAAACAGGCTCTCCTCAGGTGAGGGTGTGGTTTCACAATAGTCACTCACTCACTACTCTAGAGAATCTACAACACAGCTGATAGGAGTGGCTTTCAACACCACAGACGTGCTGTAGGCTGGTGCAGAACTCTTCCATATTGTCATGAGGTCTGGCTAGTTAACAGCTTTTATGAACCTTATTGTCTCAAAGCCTTTGAGCTCTCATTATGGATCCTAAAATATCCCAGTTAGTCCTGGATTAGTGCAGCTCTACACCATTTGGAAAATGAAATACTTTACTTCAAAAATAATTTATAGAATACATGCAAAAGCATTAAATTAGGCACATAGCCTGCAACATTCTTCATACTAACCTAATAACAGCCTGCTTTATTGATGCAGAAAATTCAAACACAATACAAAATTCATAAAGTTTAATATTTTATTATATTTGCAATAATATAAATATAGAATGGTTAGATATCCCACCACTTTGTAGTAGCGCAGCTTACATTCATTTTACAGTACCAGACAGTCCGATCACACAGACAATAATGTACATATAGTTTAAATAGAGATCCAGCCTCAGTCTTTGTAATAAATGTATTCATTTTCTATAAACACTATCTTCCGTATCCTTGTGGATCATTGGCCTTCTTCGACTCATCTTTCCCATTTGTTTTGCTGATGTGGTAGAGTGTGTTGGCCAAGTTGTGGAGCTGGCATGTCCCGAGCTGGCATCCGCGCTGAGGGGCCCTGCGTGGACGGAGCTTCAATGCCATTCTGTGGATTACAAAAAGGAAAAGGTAAGACATGTGAAAGTTAAATTATTCAGTTTTCTCTACTAATAGGCTTTTGGCACTCCTGATAAGTCCATATTCTGGTGAACTAGTTTACTGTGGTGTAGAAAACCATGATTGGAATATTTTATGTTCGCTGGCATCCTGGATTTTTAAGCATGCATAATTTGAGCAAAAGGTTTGATACCGGTAGCTTACTTTTTAATCCAGCCAACTTTCTTTGCTCATTTGTCAAGGATGGAGGGAACATATGTGGCATTCAACATGCAATAAACTGTTGTACCTGTGTTTCAGTGCGTCCTCGACCCTCTGGCTGTCGTCTGGTAGAAATGGGATGATCTTCAGAGCTGGAGCATGGTACAATTGCTCTGTCTCTTGTGGTGTTTCTGCTCCGGACACTTGCACAAAGTCGTCTGAGGCAGAATTAGCCCTGCGGCACAGAACGAGGTAAGGACTTGATATGAGATCAAAGATTAAAGGCTGTATACTTGTTCTTGAGCAATACTGCCACTCAACTACTCTGCTAGTTCACAATCAATAAAATTATTTAAGTTACAGAAATAGACATCAACTTACCTCTTAGTGGATGTGATTGGTACGGCAGCGGTGAATGGCACAGTCAAAAGCAGCAGAATGGCTATCTCCATACCGCACAGGCCTGAAACAAGATCCAAGGTTAGTTTGGAAAATGTGGAGAAAAACACATCAGTGGATGTCTACCCACACCTCTCTTTAGATAAACGTATTCTGCCAAAAATGAATGCACTGCAGTTATAATGAAAGTTTACTCAAGTTATTTCCATTGGCTTTTCAGCAACATAAATAAATAAGATTACTGAATGTTTGACCTAATATCGCAAACTTAAAAACTTCTATGATTAATTCCTTACATCAAACAATAAAAAAAGAACATATCAGTCAATCGGAATCCCAAAAGCAAAGCAGACTTACCGACTTCAAAATGGAAAGGCCCACTGTGTCTTTTGGAGTAAACCATCAAAACCTGAGTGTAGTGAAACTTTCCGTATGACTCCGGGATGTTGTTGTGCCGACTCCTCTCACCTCGGCCCTTTTTAACGTGATGGAGAGCGAGTGGGCGTGCCGTCGGCGTGGTCACATATAGACCATCTCCCACGCAATCGGTGAGTTACGATGGCAGGTTTATTCTTTATTTACAAGGGCCGCGGCTGTATCATAAACAACCCTGAAGTGCCAAACAAAACAATGTGTATTTACATGTATGAAACAGCCTTCTGTGCACCTTCCCATGACGTTCGCATTGAGCCCATGTCAACTCCTCACAGCCCTCCTTCCCCTGACCCCCCTGCACCCTCGCGCTTCCTCTTGCATCCTTCTGCTCCCTCACTGCACTCGCGGCCGAGCAATTGTTCTAGAAGCGCTCTTTCATTTCCATCACCTGCAGGAAGTGCACAGGGCTCGAAATAACCACCAATTTTCCCTTAGACCATTATTCCTGTAACCTTTTCCCTTGAGTCACTTCACCCTTCTGTTTATTTCTCAAATACCCTTCCCAAGCTCACCAAGAATAAACAACATCCGCCGATAAACAACCTATATTTCTAAAAAAAAAAACTTAATTGTCCCACTGGCACCACTTCATAACACAGTACTGCGATGGTTGGTGCTCACGGCAAGAAGGTCCTGGGTTTGAATCCCACAGAGTTCCTGTGCCTTTGTTGGTTTCCCCTACCATTGAAAACATGTACAATAGCGTTCCCTCTAGAGGACTCTAAATCTCAGTGGGACCATGTTGTTGTATGAATAATGAATAATAATTTAAAAACACACACACACTTACAAGTCAGTGCTCAATGGTCATGAATATAGCGCTTTACTACCTGCTTTAGGCTGTACATCAAAGAACCACTCACCCATCCAGGGGCGTAGCCAGAATGGCGGCCAGTTATTTTACTGGGTGACACTTACTGTTTCGGGGGGTTTGGAAGCCCTCCCCCAAGAATTATTTTTACCTATTCAGATTGGATTTCAGATGGATATCTAGTGCACAGTGCATTTTAAATGATAAAAAGTGTTTTCAGCTGGACCCTTTGCTTAGGTCAAAATGGATCATGCGTGCTTCAAATTAATATCTGTTTTAATTATTCCTACTGTGTTAATTGTTTATTGAATGTATTTTATTGTAGGGTTTGCACAAGGACAAAGGTCTGCCATTTCTGCCAGATAAGGTGTTCACCTGCAGGATTCGAACCACTAACCCTCT
>OMNZ01014029.1:0-13194 GCA_900303255.1 Lesueurigobius sanzi | reverse complement strand
TTTATTGTCAAAGAACTGAGTTTACTCTTTTGGAAACACAATGAAACAGAAACTACTCAAATGTCCCTGATCTAATGTTTACATGACCTTCAACAGCTGCCAGGAAAATTGTCCAGGAGCAAAGAAAAACTCACTTCAGCTGAAATACAGGACTCTCTGACAAAATGCATGTTTGTTTCAAGATGCACATGTAAACTTTTGATCACGGACATTTGGCTAGTTTCTAGTTGAAAGCGTAAATAAACAGGGTTTTTTTTTGTGCAAAAAATGGCTTCACGCAAACACTTACCATGGGTGAAATAAAGGTTTTTGTGTTATCATTCATATATAAGTTCATATATACATAAGTTTATATACCCTGACATTCTGACAGGGTATGTAAACTGTAAGACAATATGTAGACAGGATGTTTTGCTGTTTACATAGTACATCATATTGTTTAAAAAGCTCCTGGCTGCTAAGCTAATTATAACCATTCACAGTGCAATTTAGATTCAATGCACATCAATGAAATTTGTCTCTTCACTCAGAGAGGACATTATCCAACCGATGGGTGTGGACTCAGAGGGGCGGCTCGTTCCCATGGCTGGGCTCAGGGAGAACTCCATCGCAGAGGAGGGACCCTCCGACTCAGAGAATGAATTTGATGAAGAAAAGTAACATCTCCATTTATTCATTTCTGATCATTGTTGTAAATATGAGGATATAAAGACATGCAGACAGTAATCACAGTGTTACAGTTGATTCTGGTTTATTTATATTATATCTATTGTATATACATCCAGAACAATCATTTATTCTAATGTGCTGTAACAGATTAACTAAAATGTAAACTTCAGTGAAATAAATCATTGCAAAATGATCTCCTTTTCACATATTGGGTATGCAGTAAACCGCATTATTCATACGCAAGACACAATAGTAATATTAACTTGAAAATCTTTTTTTGTTAAAAGCACCATTGTAAACATTGTTACTGAAATGAGTAATAAAATCATGACGTTTAACCTTGGGGGAAAAATGGCTAAAATGGCTAAAAATAAATTTTAGAGGAGAAAATATTGAGGCATCATTGGTCTTTGGATCAATACATGTCCATCATCTCCTCCAGCGACATCTGCAGTTCCACTGACTTCAGAGAGGAGGCGCCCCCCTCCACCGCCATTTGATTCAGCAACTCCAACGAAGTTAGCACCACCTGTGATTGAACACACTCAATTGTTACTTTATTCTTGTTCATTGCAGATGCTGCTCATGCTCAGCACAGTTGTTTATTACTTTCTTTTTCTGACAATTTCTGAGATCTACTCCAAGGTAATGAGAGAAGAGTCGTGCTTTAAGATCTACAGTAAAATAGAGTGGTTTCATTCACCTCCACCATGATGAGCTTCTTATTCCAGGGCTTGTTATCCGGATCTGGCCACTTTTCCCCCAAACAGAAGAACAGGGAGAAGGGCGGACTTTGTTTGCCATTCATGAAATCCAATATTCCTGCAAAGACAAATCAAAATCACTACACACAGATCTCAACTTTATTTTATTTTTTGTAGGTTAATCAGTGTAGATTCTTTAGCAAATAGAAAAATAAACCTATACATTTTAGTATCTTGCATAAGAAATTAAAATCACATCAAATAATAATAACCTTTCACAAAGTCCTTGAATAAATAAAGCGGTTGAGGCTCTTTTGGAACCTCTTGGGGCTGTCTGCTCTGGTCGAAGTTTGACAAGCTCCAGTAAGCCTTGATTTCCCCGCATCGCTGTCCAAACACCACATGACCCGACACGCCCACGTCCAGCCAGCCCAAGGTGTCCAGGATGGTCCGGGTGAGATTGGCCTGGGTCTGGTCCGGTATGTTCCTAGGGCACGGCAGAGACACGAAGGACAGGCCAGAGGAAGGGTCCATGGCAGGGCCTGCCAGATGGGGTGGTCTAATACGGAAACACAGACTATTGTTATTCATCATTTTTGCTCGCACTTTACTTTAGAGCACAAGTAATAACATGGTAATTGGATTGTAACAGAATGGAAATAACATGGTAAATATGGAAAACAAAGGTATATGTTAATTTTTATTAATAAAAATGAATTTGTATGTGTGGTACACTGTACACACAATACAAAAATACTTGTTACCTGTAGACAATGCGCACCCCTGACTCATTCTGTATTAACTGCTCCGACACCAGCTTTCCCCGGTAAAACACTTTCACCCTGAATTCAGTCTCTGGAAAAAAAAAAGATCACATGGAAATTATCTATATTTCGTAAGTGAATTTAATCATGGAAGTAAACAAATGGTGACAATGGATTTGAACTTTCTCAATTATCTGGCAAACCATTAAAAATGTGGGTGTTTATTGTTAAAACTCACAAAAAACCCTTTTATTTTCCAGGTTTTATATTTTATCAACATCTACAGTATATGATCTTATACGATAAAGATGGGCACCTCTTAGCTGAACATTGGTTGAAGAGGGATCATATTTAGCTTTTGCAATTGAAAGCCATTTTCTCTCTGAACTAAACCCGTGGATTATGTGGCAGCGGCTTGTTCCTACTCACTGAAATGACTTCCATCATCGGTCTGAGTGACTTTGTGGAGGAACTGCTCGACGCGCTGCTGATCGTCGGCCCCGCCCACAGCCCCCTCCATTGGCTGCGCTGGTTGCCCCGGTAACCCAACTCCGTAAACGGCATCCTCGCAGCCGACTGGATACTGGGGCTGCCCACGCAACCCATACGCTCCAATCACGTCCTCTTCCACGGGATGCTGTTGCTCGGGAGGAGGCTCAAAGTCCTCTGTGGAAAAGTTGGAGATACTCAATTTCTGCTCAATCTGCAGCTCAGAAAAAGAGAAAAGCCACGACTCATTTTCACCTGGTCCAGGACCAATATTCAGCCCCTTCACACACTCCTCCAGAATGTCATGACTGCCAGCCTCTGCAGACACATGACACAATCATCAGCACACGTGTGATGGAGGACAGAGGACACGTTCATGAGAATTTACCTGAATTTAGAATCCACAAGTGAGGGACCTCCAAATGTGGCTGAGTCTGAGATAAACAAGGAAATGCACTTAAATTAGACTTCCTATTCAGTTGACATAATATTACAATACTTGCTTCTTGTGTAGAAAGAGGATATTCTTCAAATATGGGTGGACTGAGTTGGTCAGGCGACAGAGAAGCATTTGCTGTGGGTAAAGAAGATTTTTCATTTAAACAACTGGAATTTGGTTCCTCCATCACCTGTGGCTAAAGAGGGAATGCAAATGATGTCACAAGATAGCATGGCAACAGACAATATGTATCAAGTGTGCATAATTGTTATTTGTTTTCACACTTGGTGCATACGCTCCATAGCAGTAGCTTACCATGTATGTGACTATTTATGATTATTTACAATGGATATCTGTGAATACATGGAAGTAAAGTCTAATTCAAACAATGGCCAAAATGAGAAGTACTGTATGTAACTTCAGATAATGCTACAATGAACTAATTAACCGAACATGATTAAACCTGAAAAGAAAAATTGAAAAAACATATAAAGTTCTGCATTTACTTTTTGGCCCATTTTCGTCTGGCCATCTGTAGATCTTGTGAGGATTGGCAGTGTCATTCTTGTTGTCAGAAACCATTTCGAACCCCTTTACTCTCAGGGCGCTGCGGAAATTCCTCTTCCACACCGAGGGGTCACCGACGGCCCTTCCATTTCCACTGACCTCGGCCCAGGCCTGCAACAGGAACAGTGCTTAAACTGGGTCTCTCCTCACTTTGACCACGTGCTATACCTTAAATATGAGTATGTCCGAAGCAGAGGAGTCCTGCCGCAGCGCGTGTTTCCATGGGATGGAGAACTCGGTCTGGGCTTTGTTGGTCCAGATCACTCCAGGATATCGCTGGCTGTTGATCTGTTCTCGGAGCCATGGCATGAGGAGTGGCTTGGAGTGAGCCATCTCTGCTCAAGCAACAAGAGGCAATTGTGACAAACTACTAATATAGGCACCCAATATAATCTATGGTGATGTGCGTCCACTGTAGACAGTCGTCCTCTTCTCTCAGTGCTGATTTCTATTCTTGTGTTAATTTTGTTGTTGTTAATTTTTTTAATATTTATATAATTCATTGAAGTGTTGTGCAGTCAATAGTCTAGTCACTAAAAAAATTTAGGCTAGAAGACCCTAGTGAATATTCTGCAGCACATAAGTCCTTCGGTCTCCAGTGTCGTTGGTTCGACAACTTGCTGGATGTGTCTTCACCCCTTTCACCCTGAACTGTCCTGTCAAATAAAGCAGACAAGAAATCCTAAAAAAAACTGGTTTGTTTACAGTGCTTTTTGGTGTAAGATATCCTAACATTAAAAGCACTATACCTGAACCGTTCCATTCAGACATAGAGTATGTATATCTTTTGTGTCAAAAGAAGACTCCAAAAACACTAGATCAGAACCAAACCACGGCCAAAGAATTAACTAAATTAGGAAAGTTGTAACTAAAACTTCTGAACATGTATAAGTTCTATGCATGTTTGGTTTTTAGAGTGTTGGCAAATAATATAAAAATCCCAGTCAGATGGAAGACTTAAGTGGATTTGCGATATTTGCAATACGGATATTGCATCACCTAATATTGTGATACGATATTTTTTTGCGATATACTGTGCAGCCCTTGTTTACAGGTTACTTTTCTTGCATTTCTGAGACAGTGACCCTAAAAGGTGACACTGCAAGTTGTGAAGTGTGCTCATAAAACCTTATCCATGAAGAAATTGGATTTCATAAATGTGTCAGGACAGAGAGAAAAGTTAGGAATGCGTTTGGAACATCGCTATCAATTTAATTGACATGCTCCCTCTTTCATTATTTGTCATGAAAAAATCCGGTACAGAGCCTTTAATGGAGGGCACTGAGTGAACATATGACTACATTCACTTGATCTAATGCTAAAGTTCAATAATTAACCAACAATTCAACTCACTAGAGAGCACTAACTGTATTCATATCTTTGAGTGAGGTCTATAAGAGACATAGGCTACTTACACATGTACTACTGCATCAATACATAACGAATCTCCAACAGCGATAGAGTCTTACCTGGATATTGACGTATTATTAAGTATTTTACAAGAAGTTGAAAAATGCCTGCAGTTCAGCACAAACCATCCGCTCAAGCACAGCAGACTGAACATAAGCGTCCATTGTCCTTGGTTCAGATATGTGTCGGCACTACGAGGCTTCAGGGGAACTCGGATTCAGTTTCGATTTTCAAAAGTGACGTAGGAAGTGTACAAGAGTTCACCCGGTGACCGTCAGGGGGCGTATGTTACTACCGGACCTTTACGCACGCACGCACGCACACAAAGCAGATCAATGAAATGAGTTGATACAAGTATGCTCTTTGCAGATTTTATTTGTTTCTCAAATACAGGAGAGTTAATGTACAGAAGGACAAAGAATTTCATCAAGAACTGTACAATATTTACACATCTTTTTTTCCTTTTATGGAAAATTAGATTGTTTTCAAAATAAGTCAGTATGCACAGACATCAACAAATGATAAAAATGAAATGACTATTTCCTCTTTAAATATTATTTATATTCCTTCCAACACAGCAAATGAACAGTCTTTTCGTCATACCTGGATGAAGGATGATTGAACTGAAACAAGGTTATTCTCAGTCTCCCATTCTCCTTTTGATGTTTCTTCCTTCTTTTTTATCTTTTATACTTTACACCCACTGTATTTGATACAATGTTTGTCTGACATCTGTTCTTTTGTATAGAAGGGAAGACAACTTGGTTAAGTGGGTTATGGATGTTTACTTAAGATTTGACAATTCAAATGAACTTAAAATGTTAGGGCAGCTACCCAGCGGCTTGTGAGAGTTAAGTTAAAAACCTCATATAAATAATAAAAATGTGTTTATATATTATCACAGAGCTGACTGGTGCTGCCCCTCACGTAGCACAGGATGAGCGTTTCCAACACATTTCATGTTTCCTTTTCATGTTCACACTGCTCAAGGCGCACTCCACACAGTTTAAAAAGCATTCTCACCCTTGTCCACTCTTTTAAAAGCCAAGAGCTGATGTTAGTCTTTTCAAAAAAATAATTTATGTAAAAACTAAGCGGTAATAGCTTCTCTTTGAACTATTGTCTGTATGACACAGGTAACATGACGCCCCAGGCTCTTTCATTGACTTGTAGATACAGCTCCTTGTTTTTTTTTTGTCCTTTCAACATAAATCTCGGTGCAGTCCCTCTTGACCTGTCAGTGACCCCTGGTCCAAAGGGGTTTATTCACAAAGCAAGACGTTTCATAAGTCGATCAACAACAGAAAACAGTACAGCGCCACAGTCTGGGGCGCTCAAACAGACCCCATTGTGGATATCAAAAATCATCCTCAGATCTTAGACTCGAAGAGGGGCGGGGGCTGTACAGCGGGACTCATCTCTTGTCCTTATTCTTTTTAATACTTGAATGCTTCTTCCGTGCGTTTGCCACAGACTCAGGCTTTGGTGCTAAGTGTGAGCAGCTCGATGAAGGAGGTGAAGAGCGTATCCAGCCAGCTCTGGTTGGCCATGCACTGCTGCACCACTTCCTCTTGGCCCGGGTCCTCAGCCGCTTGCTCAATGGTGTTGGTCTGCCATGGTTAGATGAGAAAGGTGTGTGAGATACAAGCAGAAGAATAGCACAGCACAATAGATGCATGTAATGTTTTATACAAGAGTCTGGAACACACATGGATTTTCCTTGCACATACAGTATATTTGATGAAAATAAATTACAATTCATCACACATAAATAACTCCAAGCTGTAAAATGGTTATTCAACGTGACCATCAAAAAGCTCCTGATGATAACTGAGACGGACCAAACGGAGATTGTAAATTCAGGTATTTGTTTAGTAGTTTATATTTCAGTGTCCTCTCAAATGCTTTTGCTACAGGCTGTGTTTAGAATGCACAGAGTGAAATGAATCTTGATTTCAAAACATGACTTGCAAATTCTCATAACAAAATTACACCAAGATATCTTTCCAAAACCATGCTCCCCTGTAATAATGGCTCCCATCTTCTCCTGAGACTATGCCATTAAATTAAAGAAAAATAATTCAATCTTTTGACTTTGCATGCTTACCTCCTTCTTGCATTGTAGGAAGGTGTGGTATTTGTAATGGTGAAGGGAGTGGTAGATACTGTAGATCCGATATGACTCAGATGAGAGTTTAAGGTCCTAAAATGAAAAACAAAACATTCAAAGTTGCAGTTTAACATGAAATGGTGCTGGGGATCCTATCAATCAAAAAGATTAACAAAAAAAAAGATCCAGATTTGACTTTTTGAATAGCGTTTAAGATTGAACAATGCTTTATGTGCTCCCTACCTGTGGTTTAGGCAGGGTCTTCTTGACTCTGTTGAGGGTCTTGCGGTTGTAGGCGTCGCCACTGAGCCGCAACTTCACTACCCCGGTGTCCAGAGGGTCCACGATGATCTGCGGGTAGGCGTGCACCACCTCCTACGAAAGGGAAAGCGAAAGCGAAAGGGAAAGGGAAAGCGAAAGGGAAAGCGAAAGGGAAATAGGCACGTCAGACACAACACGCAACACAAGAGGCTGTAATACATTGTAGGATATTGCGCGTACCTGGTGCTGGGAACTCATGTTGACTCTCCGCAATAACCTCCGCTTCTGTTCGCTGAGGATGCTGTCGATCTTCCTCATTGGGGGGAGGTACAGCTCATCTATGACAAGAGAAGAAAAAAAAAACGTTTCATCAACATTTTAAAAGTTTGGGGGGGAAATTGCATAAGTTTTGAGTATAAACTGAAGCTTATTCTGAAATATTCTCATTCATCGTATCCTTGCGGGAAAATGTGGATGTCCGTCTGAATGTGATTTCACTTTTGATAAGATTCCAAAGTGGATCCAAATGCCAGAATTTTCATTGTCTTTTCGTTGTGTATTTATTAATTTGCTAAGAATTCAACCAGCTCTTCGTTGAGCAGTAGAGGAAGAAAAACTTTGACAGCAGAAGCCATTGTTAGGTAACAGGTTGCTGTAGATCTAGATTAACAACATTTTTTCCTATTACAACTAGGTATAAATTGTTTCACATTGTACCTATTCTGAAATTTGAGTCAATGGGTATCAATAGTATCGCTTCTTTGTAATTGATTTGCACATCTGTACCAGTCAGACTAGTTTGGCCAGGGCTGGCAGATGAATAGCAGCCTAAATATAGTGTTAGAGATCTGTATTGTGAAAACAGTAGGGCTGGGAAAATAATCGCGTTAACGCATTGCGTCAAAATGGTTGAATTATCGCGATAAAATAAATTAACGCAGCATTAAAATTCCTCCCCTTTAACCTTCGCTCCTTTGAAGTGACGCGCAGCTGCTCTCCGCAGAACGCTGTACGCAAAAAAAACGGCAGCAAAATCACCGTGTCACTGCTTTAGGAATGAAATGTGTCACTCCACAACATGGCTCTGATGGGAAAGTCCCAGTTTACCCAGTTCGGGACCGTCCTTACGTTTGTTTTGCGTTCATGTGCCTTGTGGCTAATTTGCATGCGCTTTGAAAGACCTCACTGTGCGTCTTCCAGCATTTGTCAAGTTATTCCTGATTTTGAGCCCCGTGTCCCGGAGGATTTCTCTAAAACCAGTACCTAGTCTACGTGATAAAACTATACTAAACTTCCTGAAGACAAGAAGGGAGGTCTGTCCACATGCGCTGCAGGTTAGAACACACATCAGGAAGACATACTTTTGTTTTAGTACTAAAACACTGAGAGCGAAATCAAGACACCAGGACCTTAAGAGAAAAACTACAGAAAATGGGTCATACTCCCAGCAGCCCATCGTCATACCACACCTTTAGGCTTTTATTTATTCAATAAAAATAAATAAAACAAGTCCATTTTGATCAAATAAAATAAAAACTAGTACTTTTTATTATAGTATAGCTATAGTTGGACAAGTAATTTCACAAATAATTGTGATTAACTGCAATTAATTGCTGGATTTATTTAATCGCGATTAAGAAAATTAATCGCGATTAATCTTCTGCAGATTTGTGATTAATTAGTTAATTTTTTTTAATCGATTCCCGGCCCTAGAAAACAGTTTGAGGTGTCTGCGGCTGTGTCCTCACCGTCTGTGTCCTCCAGAGCTTGGATCATGTCTGGGTCCAGGGCCGTGCTGACCAACATCTCCACGTAGCTCCTAAACATTTCCCTCATGGCACGGTTATTGACACCTCCCTTGACAGGCACTGAGAGAAAAGGATAGTGTTGAATAAAGTGGACAATTTCACAATGTTATTCACTATATTGAATATTGATGGGTATTCATAATGTTGTTGTACCTACAAAATGAGAACTGAAACTGCGGACTTACTTTCATTCTCACTGGCCACGTCGTCAGAGGATTCTGAGTCCGACGATGACGCTACTTCCTTCAGCCACTTCTTCCTTTTCTTCGGGGGCGGCTCTGCTTTCACTTTGGCCATCTTAGCTTTAGGTGGACGTTCAGTCTTTTCCTTTCTTTCCACTGGTTTCCTCTCCTCCTTCACCCGTCCTCGATCTGTGGGCCGTTTTTCAACCTTCTCTTGCTGCACTTGTACTCTCTTCTCTTTCTCAACCTCTCTCACTTTTTCTTTCTCCTTCACTTTGGGCACGACAGCTGGAACAGGTGCCTCCTTTTTCTCCCTCGTTTCTCTTGTTGTGGCCGTGGTTGTCACAGTTGTTGGAGGAGTAGGTGTTTTGGTCTTTTCAGGTGGTTCACGCTGGACTGGCGGTGTTACCCGCTCCTCTTTCTCAGGGGCTCGAGGTGGCGCCTGGACTGTAGGAGGAGATGCCATCCTGGGGAGGCTCTGCCGTCTGTGCACAAGAACACAATTAGTCCGTGATATCTTTTCAGGTGTGATTCAAATGAGGCCCTACGCTTTAAAATGAATCGTTCCCCTCTACATAAAATATGAACAAAGACGGCTTCTGTACCTGAGCGGTGTAGTCCTGCGCCAAGGTCTCCGGGAGCAGACTCTGACGTAGTCCTTTTTATTAACATTCTCCAAAAACTTAACATAGATTCGCTGGTACCGCCTCTTTGCGTCACCAAAGTAGCCAAGATACTAAAAAGTGCAAAATCAGTTGATCAATAAAGTGTTCAAAGTCTAGTTTACTGTATTCAAATTTGACATTTATACTTTTTATCTGTATATTCCATTCAGTGTCACTGAATGTCCAGTGTAACTGGACATCAACTCACATTGCTTGTAGCACAAAACTGTCTTTGTCCATCTTTGATCTCTGGGCTGAACTTTTGGAGCAGAGCTTTCTGCACCCTCCAGATGGGTGGAGGCTCTCGGCCAGTCTGCAGGGCCAGCTGAAAATAAAACAAATGTTTAATAAAATATCTCAATCTACTTACCACAACAACTTCACAATTGAAATATTTACCTTGAGTGTGCGAATGTCTTCCACTCGCACCACAAACTCATCACGTTCCCTGAAGATGCCTTCGCCTCCACTTTCACTCTCATCCTCCTCGCTCTCTCCGACGATGGCAGCGTCTTCCTGCTTTTGTGCCAGGTGCAAGGAGGTGATCTTCGGTGGAGGGCGCTCCTCTGGGGAGGCCGGTGACTCTGGCGAAGGCGTGGGGGACTCCTTCTGAGCTGTAGGGGCTGGGGCAGCGGGCGAGGTCTGTGGAGGAGGGACGCACTGCTGTGGAGGAGAAGAGGGAGGCAGGGCTACGGCAGGGGCAGGTGACGGCGGCGACGAGGTGGGGGCCTCTGCGATCTGCTGCGGTGCCTCTGGAGGAGCCGGGGGTGAGGGCAGCGAAAGGGGAGGCAGCGGGGAGTGAGAGGGGGAGGAGGAGGAGGAAGCAGGGGAGGGAGGGGCAGAGGGGGCTTCGGGAGTCGCTGGCATGGCTGGGACATCGGGAAGAGAATCTGAAATGACAGTTGGTTGACTCAGTTTACGGACGACTAAGAGAACTAAATTAAATAACTAACTTCATCCAAAGAACACTAGGAGGATTCTTGTGATTGTTTATAAAAGTTAATATGTAGTACAACATTTTCACTAAAGTCTCTTGCCATTTATAGATAATAAAATAGCACTTTAAGATATATATTTTAAAAAGAAAAGGTACACTGAGTAGCATGTAGGATCATACGGTTAGCAGCAATACAAAACATGCTCCAAATGACCAGCCAGGGACAGAAAATGCTATATTGGCAGTGAGCACTCAAAGAATGGATTTGGATGAGGACCTAATCTATTTTAATCTCATATTTGGATGCTTTTACTCAACATCTCCGTGGAGGCAAGCTGGAGACGTCTCTGCTTCCAGTAAAGGTACAAGTCAGGTCTTAGGAGAGGCGAGTTGCTCACAGCAAAGACATGTTTGTTCAATTTTTAGGTATTTTTCAACGATTAAAAAGAAAATGTATGTAATAAAGATGCTTGTATTTTATTCTAATTATTGGGTGAAATGTCACGTGGTGCACCTTTGAGAGAGGAAAGGTTGCAGGTTTGCACTTGCACCGGTGCACTGCAAGCTAGATTGTCATGATATTTGAGGTCACAAACTACTTTGTTTGATACTGTACATGTTAACACAACGACGGAGAAAATGCAAGCTATGCTGCTGCACAAAGCATTAAAATGCTTAGAAGACTTCAAACCTATCGCCCATTCGCAATATCAACCTGGAGCCATTCCATATTGATATCACAGATCTATCTGGCTTTTACCATTTACCAAAGACAGACTTTATTGCCAGTACTTTAATAGCCTGGAAAATCCAGACTCACTGCTGTAACAGTGATAGAGTCTGGTCACCATTGCAGCAACTACGGTAAATTCATAGGGCGGAGCAAACAGGAAGCAGAGTGAACTAATCAGCGAAGGGCGGACATGTGTTATTGTTAGTGCTGCTGCGTCGATCTAAGTTATAACCCTGTTGGTATAAGTCACAAAGCTCACTCACTGTTTTGGTCATTTAAAACAGAATTTACTGATTAGAACAAAAACCATCTATGGGCTGTTACTTCCGTGTCCCACGTGACGGTACTCGCTCATGTACCTGTGACCACATCACAGTGAATAAACAAATATGATTGCATGGTTCTGTTCGGTTTGACTCGAGGCGAACAAGGGCAGTCTGATCTAGCCTGGAAAATCCAGAATGATACCCCTCTGTATTTTGATACACAGGAGCCTCAACTAATCTAAGACAGAACTTTGCCATCAGATTTGCAGCATCACTCTTGGACCGCTAAAGTGACAAGCCACAGATAGACCCACAGAGAACCGAGAGTTCATTCCAATCAAAATTGGAAATTTTGATTGGAAATTCAAGAAGAAGAGCTTTATTTATGTAGCTCCTTTCACAGGCAGAGTCACAAAGTGCTTTACATGGGACAATTTACATTCAGTCCAAACACGATATTGGCAACTGCCCTGGGGCAGACTAACTGAAGTGTGGCTGCCCACATCTGGCGCCAACAGACCTTCAGACCACCAACATGCACTCGCACACAGACATCATTCATCCTTGCCTATTGTACATGTTTTTAGTTGTAGGGAAAACCAGAGCACCCGGAGAAAACCTACGCAGACACGAGGAGAACATGCTCCACACAGAAACCCGGGACCGTCTAGCTGTGAAGCACAAGCGCTAACCACTGTACAACTGCGCTCAGGTTTAAATGGCCAAAAACACATCGACAGATTAGTTTTGTGATTTATAATCCTGTTCAAATATCACCGCGCCGATGATGTGTTCGCCCTCCGCTTCCCGTTTGCTCTGCCCTGAAAATGTTGTTGATGCACGAGATGACCAGACTCAACTGCAGGTACAATAGTGAGTCTGGGGTTTTCCAGGCTAAGGCCGACCAGACTGACATCCCTCTGCATCAACATACAGTGCCTCTCGAAAGTACTAATACACCTTGAACTTTTGCACATTTTGTCATGTTTACAACCATAAACATAAATATTTTATTTTGATTTTTTTACTGGAAGTTCACACACAAGTAACAGACAACTGTGAAGTGAAACCAAAATGATACATGATTTTGTTATTATTTTAAAAATAGAAAAGTGAAAAGTGGGGCGTGCACAAGTATTCATACAGCTTTTTCTGAGTGCATTACATTGCCTTTAAAACATTCCTAATGA
>OMNZ01014021.1:0-46351 GCA_900303255.1 Lesueurigobius sanzi | reverse complement strand
TTCTTCAGCGGGGACTGGGAAGATTGTAAGAATAGTTGGGATGATGGATGGAGCCAAATACAGGGACATTTTGGAGGAAAACCTGCTAGAGTCAGCAAGAGAATTGAGGGTTGGGGCGAAGATTCACCTTCCAGCAGGACAATGATCCTAAACACAAAGCTAAATCTACAATGGAATGGTTTAAAACAAAACATATTCATGTGTTAGAATGGCCCAGTCAAAGTCCAGACCTAAATCCAATAGAAAATCTGTGGAAAGACCTGAAAACTGCTGTTCACAAACGCTCTCCATCTAATTTGACAGAGCTTGAGTTGTTTTGTAATGAGGAATGGGCTAAACTTGCTGCTGTTATTGCAGCAAAAGGGGGTTCCACAAAGTATTCACTCATGCTGTATGAATACTTGTGCATGCCAGACTTTTCGGCTTTCTATTTTTTGAAAAATAACAGAATCATGTATCATTTTGCTTTCACTTCACAGTTGTCTGTTACTTGTGTGTGAACTTTCAGTAAAAAATTCAAAATAAAATATTTATGTTTATGGTTGTAGACATGACAAAATGTGCAAAAGTTCAAGGTGTATTAGTACTTCTGAGAGGCACTGTATACAGTATACAGTTTAAAGAGAGCAAAGTGGCCCAAAACCTCAAAAATTGAATTTTGTCTGCAGTGACTCCCCTTAACGGCTGTATTGTGACGTTGTACTTTCTTCCCATGCAATTTGTAGCAGGAGAACAAAAGACGCTTACATGTAAATAATATGCATTCCTAGACAAGCAGAGAGACAACAGAAACTCCCAGTGTAAAGCTCCATTGTGGCACAGCTTCTTGGTGGGTCTCCATGTTACAGCCCGCCATAAACCCATTCCATGCTTCAGTAAACTCCGTGGTTTGGATCTGCGCCAAGATCAAGCCCCTATTGTTACTCTATTTGTCTGACTCTTCCTCCCACTGATCTTTAAGGTCGCCATCTTGGCACACATTTCCTTTTACAAGCCTTCCTTATTGTGCTAAAGAGCAGAGTGAAAGCAATTGAAAATCTTCCAGGAATCTGTCATTATACCTACATTAAATGCCTGGTGCCAGTCAAGTTGAATATTGAATGAATTTCTTGCGCTATATTTGTTATAAGGGGAGCTACTGCAGGCAAAACAAATGAATTGCCTAATCCTCACAATAAGGTGTTTTACAATGATTTTCTCCATAGAATTATGTTATATGGGAAATTGTTTTCTCACATTGTGGCAACCAAATTTCCACTTAAGTAGCAGCTGTAGACACCATAATTCCCAGTCCTGTACTCAAATATACTTTGAAGGTTTGCTCAGAGGTATTTTTCAATATGTAATTCCTGCCTGGTTTATTTAGTATTGAACCCACAAAAAAGGAGACATTTATATGTGGTTGTTGAAAAAACAAACAAACAGACAATCTCTGTCTTTTTTATTCATAAAATGTCAAATTTTGTTATGAAAAATGGTTCCTCATATTTATTAGGGCTGTGTTCAATATATCGTATCGACAATATATCATTGCGGAGTACTTGACAATACATGTGCCTTCTACTCATTTACTACAATATACAGGATCTCATAAGTACCAAGTATTTGTCTTTTTGAGTTCTACTTGATCTAAACTAGATATCTTACCTGGACTTAAAAGAAGGCCAAAAATATGCATATTTTCAGTATCAAGAAATGAGTTGGCTTTATATAGTAAAATACACACAGTACATTGAGGTGTTGCATAAACTGTATATATAAACTATTAACTTTGTTGCTTCATACTGTGTTATTCAATGCACATAAGCAACTTTATCAGATGGAGAAAAACAACAACAAAAAAGCCAGTAATGCAAAATTCCACACATGCACATACTTGCTATTAAACATTTCTAAGACTTTTAAAAGACTTTTCTTTTCAAGGACCTATGTTACTTGCAGACACATTAAAGCTCAGGCCCCGGAGCATCACATCTCACATTCATCTAAAGGAGCAGAGCGGGATGAAAACAAGCTTTATACACGAGTGATGAGAGATTAATTGATGAGTTTGGGGTCTAAATTCTTGCCCTCTTCCTTTGCTAATTGGAGGCTTGTCTCTTCCATCTTCCCCCGTGTAGGTTCTTATCAGCCGCGCTATCGCCGCACACCCGACACATCCCGTTGGCTCGCACAAGCACGCACCTTGTTATTCAGGTGCATCCCAGGCCCCTTGGCGCTGACTTCAGACTGGGCTGTCTGCTTACGAAGGCTCCAGGGGGGCGGGGGTCAAAGCAGGCCAGGGAACAGGGATGACAGCCCTCTTCCTGTGCTGACTCACAGAGGACAAATGAAGAAGTTTGTTCAATCAATCTCATTACTTCAAGGCGCTATACATGATCTTGTTTTGGTTAAAAATGAAAGAGGGCTGTTAGTTGTTTACAAACTTATTTCTAACATACCAATTCTTCACAGACATGAGTTTATAAAGATGTTTCACAACTTATAGCAGGGGTGCCCAAAGTTTCCTCCATGAAGGGCCAAAATAGGCTACGGGGGGCCAAAATTAGCGTCAAAGGGCCAAATGCAATACTGTTTTGAGCATAGAAAGAACAATTGTAAATAGGTATATGATTAAATATCCTTTAATAACTGTACTATTGAGTCGGACATGCGCTGTTTTGGTGTTCATAGTAACTATTGACAGTGTGTTCAGTCACAAATGAATCAAAGTAGACACTTCTTACAAATCTAAGCACCATCTCGAGGGCCAAATGATACCCCTTGACTTATAGGGTCAGTTTTCACGGCCACTGTCACAGTAATGATAACAAAAACTAGCCTGCAAGCTCACAATCAAGAAACAAATATTTATAATTACAAGGACAGTCTTTTTCCCACAAACTTCTCCATATTCAAAAGGTGGAAGCTGGCCAGTACAAATGTAATTATGTTCATCTATGTTATGTAAAAACATCTTATCATTTAAATCTTTGCAAAACTCAAAAGAGAGATGTTTTTGATTGTTAGTTTAGCGATTCATATTTCAATCTTCTCTCAGGTTATTCTGACCCGAAAATGGGTCGCAGAACAATTTTCCGTTGGATGCAAGCCTCTCTTTGGATCATTTCTATTTTTCATTTACATCTTTAAAAAAAGTACAAAGACTCTATCTGAGTCTATTCAAATGACTTTTGCTGACTCGTCCTGATCATGTTTTCCTGCTTTAGGCTTAATATATGCTTAAATCAGAAATAACCTGTGGGAAAATGACATTTTACATTTTATATGGTGGACTGAATCCTCATGTGGTTCGTGGCTTATTATCATAGGATGATGGTGGGTCCTGAAACTATACCAGTTGAGAACCACAGCTAGAGAATTTATCAAAAATCATTCATTCCTATTGAACTGATAAGACCATTGAATTATTTTGAATGAATTACCGTCCCATTGACATGCTTCTTTCTCTTCTCGCCTCTACAGAGCCCTCATTGTATTTCGGTGAACCCAAGTATGTTGTGGACGAGAGCTCAGGTTATGTGGAGGTGAAGGTGTGGAGGACAGGCACTGATCTGTCCAAGACCGCAACGGTCACGGTCCGCTCCAAGAAGAGCGAGCCTGTTTCTGCTGAGGGTAAGCGCAACCACGTGAAATAACCCTGACATTTTAACAATCGCTGTGTCCATGCACATTTCTTGCTTTTTTTAGAGGCCTATGCATAATGCTGTAGGGGCCTCTATGTACCATCTATAAGCAGACCACATTCTATTCAGTTTAGGCAGGAAAACAGTCATTAGTAGGCACTGATTTATATAAAAAATAGTATTAGTCTAAATGTATTACAAATATCAAAGCAGAGTCTTGCAGGATTACGTGTGGACCAATAAGACAAGCTTTCCTCTACACAAGGAAGTAGGAGGGGCCTTCAGGTGCAATCAGGAGGGGGCTAGATTCCCTCCTCTCCCTATTTTGCAATCTTGTAGTCTTCTACTTTAACTTACAAAATAAAATAATGACCTTGTTAAAGGCAGTAGTTCTTGTGAAATGTGAAAAAGGTAAACATGTTGAATATTTTTACTTCATATCTGGAAATATGGATTGGTAATGTACATGAAATATTTGCAAATAATCCTACATACCCTCCCTTTAAGTACTACTCATAAAACTGCTGGAAAATAACTGTTTATTTGGTTACATGAGGCTAATCCTTAATCCCAAGTATTTTTTTACCAAGTGTGCTCACTGCCAGAAACTGCTGTGTCTAACGTTGTGCGTTTGTGTTGCAGCTGGTTTGGACTACGTTGGCATCAGTCGTAATCTGGACTTCGCTCCCGGTGTGACCATGCAGACTTTCAGGGTGACCATCCTGGACGACCTGGGACAGCCGGAGCTGGAGGGCCCGGAGACGTTTGACCTGGTGCTGTACATGCCCATGAACGCAGTGTTAGGAGAACCCAGCAGGACCGTCGTTACCATCAACGACAGTGTGACGGACCGTAAGTACACAAATGCAAATACTGATGTACGACTGTGTGATAGAGATACGTGCTATGGGGGAAAAAACTATGTATGGCTGCAAATTTTGCTTTAACAGTGTTTTTAAGTATCAATTCTATTTTAGTGACATTTAAATTAAAAAGTCACTTGTTCTTAATCACATACACACAACTTTAGTTTCAACTACAGAGAACAGTAAGAAAAATGTAAAAATGTGTGTGAAAAATTTCAGAATGGAGATAAAGTATCTGCATTTGCAATTGAACTTTTCATATATTTTTCTCCAGTTTTATATCACAAAGAGTGATTATCACTTGATGAAAATATCCCCCCACACGATCTACACCAGCAGCTTATACGTGAATTGTATTTAAACGGTAAAATACACTGCAGGACTATGCTGTGACATCATCATAAAAAGACAGCTACTTTCAGATTTAGTAAGTAAAATATGTTATTTTGTATTTGTGTGAGTTTATAATACAAATACATACATTTTTTTTTGTACTTCCTTCCGACGTTTCTCAACAAAACATGCAGCTTCTTCACAGGCTGGGTGTGATTGCCCACAAAGTCACACACAATGCACAAGTGTTAGTCAAACCCAGCCTGTGAAGAAGCGACATGTTTTGTAGCCAAACATCGCCAAACAAGTCAAGAAAATCCAGTTTGTTCAATTGATTGGATATTTTATATTTAACATACCTTATGTCTTATGTCTTTATTTTGTTATTTGTATTAATGAAAATGTTTAGAAATGACCTTATTATTAGTATTTCCCACAAATATCTAGTGTTATTTGTCAGTCGGGCTGCATTCCTACCATTCTAACACACCAATACGAACACTTTGTCTTGACAGTGCCAAAGGTACAGTTCAAAGAAGGCAGCTACAGCGTGGATGAGTCTGACGGAGAGGTCCGGGCCATAGTGTACCGCAGCGGAGACATCAGCCTCAAGTCCTCGGTGCGCTGCTACACCCGCCAGGGCTCGGCTCAGGTCATGATGGACTACACCGAGAGACCCAACACTGACGGCTCTGTCATCACCTTCCTGCCCGGTGAGACGCCCGTGCGCCCGCATGCTGATGTACGCCCGCAGAAACCACTTCTGTTCCTTATGTTATCTCATGTGTCCCGGTGCAGGGGAGAGCGAGAAGCCGTGCGTGGTGAAGCTGGAAGACGACTCGGTTCACGAGGACAAAGAGGAGTTCAGGCTGGTGCTGGGGTCGCCAAAGAGCGTGTCCCAGTATGGAGCGTCTGTGGGCGAGCAGAAGGAGACGCTGGTCACTGTCACCGACGAGAAAGACAGTAAGACTCAAGACATTTGTATGATATTACAGAATATAACAGCATCTACTTCTAAATTTGTGATTGTGAAGGGGGAGAAAAAAAAGAGATATCAATGCATAACTTCTGCTGTAGATTACTGACATATGAGAAAAAATGTAGCAAGTTTTCATTCATTTAAGGTTTTCACAACAACACTGTATATGCATTTTATGTTTGAATGGACAAAAATAACAACAAAATAATACTGAATTGAGTTTAACTAAAATGTACAGTTTCATTTTGTTGACATTAGTTACTAAGAATAGATAGTTAGTGGAAAAAATCTGTATGATTATAGTTTTTTGGGGGGGCTATTGGGGGGGCTATCAGGAATTAGATATTGAAACACCTTTTGGAAAAGAACCAACACATTTTAAAATATTGTTAAATACAAGATTGGAAAGTTTGGTCTATGTAGGTGCTGTTATAGTGGAAATTTGGTTTAAACAATGTGAGGAAAATGGAGAAAATGGAGAACCGTTGACCCAGTGCAATAATTGAACATCTTATTGTGAAGATTAGGGAATTTATTTTTATTTTTTATTTTATTTTGTTTCCATGTGAAAATATTATAATAAGAGATCAAAGTGGCCCAAAATCTGAAAATGTTCCCCTTTAGACAAAGTATTGCTATAAAAACAAACAAATACCACCAGAATGACACTTGGATTCGTCAAAACCTACTATAATAGTTTAATTTTGGTGTCTGCTGTCAGTATTGAAACTATATCACAGATGTCATTGAACATTCTCACACAGACGTCTTGTGTTTCCTTCAGAGCCCATCATTCGCTTCTCTGAAATCAAATTCAGTGTGCGTGAGCCCCAGGTGAAAGGAAGCATCGCAGTCGTCAAGATCCCCATCCTGCGAATCGGAGACACCTCAAAGGTGTCCGTGGTCCGTGTGCACACTAAAGACGGCTCGGCCACCTCCGGAGAGGACTACAACCCACTGTCAGAGGGTAAAGACTCACCCAGTCAAATGTATTATTGTTTATAGAAAACAAAACACTGCATAAACATTAGGGCTGCACAATATATGGCAAAAAAAATGTATTGCAGTTTTAGGTGATGCAATATCTGTACCTCAAGAAGCCACAATATATTGCTAAATCACTAAAGTCTTCCATCTGACTGAGATCGGCACATTTTTCGTAAACTCAGCCTAAAACAAAACTTATAAATGTGCAAAAGTTTAGTTTTACTTATAATTTCCCTAATTTTGTTCAATTTTAGTCATTTTTGTTCCTGATTTAGGAAGTCTTATTTTGGCACAATTTGCTGAAAAACAAATAACTTACAATTTGTGTTTAAATTGAATGGAACAGTGGTATCCAAAGTGGGGATCAGGGCCCCCTGGGGGTGCTCAGAGGTGCTGCAGGGGGCCTCCAAAGATTGTCCACAAGTCAATCACATAAAAATACATTGAGTTTTGAATTTGCCCGTTTATAATCAGTTTTTAACCTTTTGTCACTGTTGCATTGCATTTGATATACAGTATATACATTTTGGAGGAAAACCTTTACATATTGTTTTAAATAAAGTGAATTCTTAATGTTGGGCCCTTGTGGGATCTTTAGATGTATCAGGAGGCCACTACACTCTCAACTTTGAGAATTGGCTGGAAGGGAACATACTGTACACCAGGGGGCTCCAGTAGCTCAGGAGCTGCTGGTAGCTTGCCAGCCCTTTCCAAGTAGCTCGCCAAAGGCCTTCTACATTTCTGCATACACTTGGATGAGTCACATTGTAGATGCGTTTTTGTTCTTCTGAGCGAAATATCTCCAAACATAGCGAAGTATAAAGCAGAAACTATTGTAATTTTCTTTTATTGAGTTGAATGTTCATCTTGGCAGTCCTAGAGGCCCAGTTACACTTCTTTGAAGAATAAGTAGGCAGGATCTGATACCACCAAGTAATTAAGGGTCCAGGGCCAATGTCAAAGTTGTTTGCCCAGGACCAATGTTACAGCCAGCCAATCAGGGGTCAGTGGTCCTAGATATAGTCGGCTCAGGAGGGACGGTCTGCTTTGAAAACTTGAAATGTCATGACAAAAATTAAGTTTAGGAACAGGGAAATCTTTAAGGTTAGGTTTAGGTATATTTTCAGACAGATTTTCAGACTGTTCCCTGTTTCTAAACTTACTTTTTATCATGACAGGTCAAGTTTTCACCCCTGATTGGCTGGCTGTAACATTTGTCCTGGGCAAACAATTTTGACATTGGCCCTGGACTCTTAATTACTTGGTGATATCAGATCGTGCGTATAACTAGCTCACTGCCATTTTTGTTAGGCAGAAGTAGCTTGCAAGGTAAAAAAAAAAAGGTTGGAGACCCCTGCTGTACAGTGTTGCAACGGTTTAGTAAAATATCATATTAATACCGCTTTTGTAATATCATTGTGTCAGTATCGTGCAGCCTTAATTCCCCTTGTTATTTCCGTCTTTATGGTTATTTTTCAGATGTGGAATTCAAGGAGGGCGAGGAGGAGCACTTCGTGGAGATCGAGATCCTGTACGACGGCGACAGAGAGATGAGGGAGGCCTTCACCGTTCACATGAAGCCGGACGACAACATGGTGGCCGAGGTGCAGGTGGGTGCAGCGGGTCGCCGGCAAACACGCAAACACAAAGAGCGAGCCCTTTATCCGCGGAGCACGTGAGCATGCGCCGTGGGGTGGCACTGCCGCGTGCTAAAATAGCCAGGGACAACAGCTGGTATCTCTGTCAGCGCGACCCAGGACCACGGTTTTATAAAAAGCCTGGAATGAAACGGGCGTTAGATACAAACAGTAGATGGAGCTATAAACAGACCGCTGACATTCTCCATGTTTAGCCCACATTAGCCGTGAACTCAGCTATGAGATGCAAACAACGGCGGCCATGTTTTTGCCACTGCTCCACATTATTAACATTAACAGGACTTGTTTTTTTTTCATATATTAATTTCAGTATGTAAAGATCGGTATGAATCTAAAGGCTACAAACTTCTCCTGCACTGTTAAAGCTCCACTTTCACGTTCAAAATATACTTTTATGTTTTGTGCTAAAAGAATCAAGCTTTAATCGCTTATAATAGGGTGACCAGAGTTTTCACATTAAAAACTGGGACAAAAATTTGATTTATGTTTTTGTAATTTTTCTCACATTTTTCTTACGTTTTTCAAAAAAAAAAATCGTAATTTTTCTCGTCTTTCCTTTGTTTTGTTTTTTTGCAATTTTTCTCATGATTTTTTTTTTTCGTTTTTCATAATTTTTTTTACCTTTTTTTCAGAATTTTTGTCATCTTTTATTCGTCATTTTTCATCATTCTTCTGTTTTTTTCGTCCGTTTTTCATAATTTTTTGATAATTTTTCTCACATTTTTATAGCTTTTTTCTCGCATTTTTTCGCCATTTTCCCCGTGTTTTCTTATATATTTTTTTGTAATTTTTCTCACTTTTTTTCATGATTTTTCATGAAACTTTTTTCTTGCGTTTTTCTCATTTTTTTCGTAATTTTTCTCGTCTTTCCTTTGTTTTATTGTTTTTTTTTTGCAATTTTTCTCATGATTTTTTTTTTTCCTTTTTCATCATTTTTCATCATTCTTTTGTATTTTTTGATAATTTTTCTCACATTTTTATTGCATTTTTCTCGCATTTTTACACCATTTTTTTTGTCATTTGTCTTTCTGGCTTTTTCATCTTGGCTAAAAGCCATAAAGTATCAAGTAAATAATGCTCTTTTAGACATGGCACTGGTGAAAAACAGGGACAACTGGGACAGAAGTTGTGTAAAAATGGACAAATGAATGGTTTCAGATAAATTCACAGTGACATGAGACAGAGGGCTCAAAACTGGGACTGTCCCGGGTAAACTGGGACTGTCCCGGGTAAACTGGGACTGTCCCAGGTACCCTAGATTATAAGGCTCTGTCAAATGAATTTAAATGTATTATGAACCGACCTGGACAGAGGACAAACAGGAGTGAAGGTTCAGTTGGTTTTAAAGTGGAGGACTGTTTTAACATGTTACACACATACAATTGTTAATTAAGATGGATTTCCAACTCGTACTTTTCCAGATGAACAAAGCCATAGTGTACATTGAGGAGATGGACAGTGTGGCGGATGTGACTTTCCCAGCGGTGCCTCGAGTGGTTTCTCTCCTTATGTACGACGACACAGTCAGGACTCAAGACAGACCCCACCCGCCTAATGGATACCCTGTTGTCTGCGTCACGGTGAGATCATCTATATTACAATAATTCATATATTTTTGTTTAAAGGGTAAAATATATTGACTTCATTACAAGTGTGTAACTCATTGAAAGTTGTGTTTTTATGCGTACAATAAGAGTTGAAATTAACATTAATGGATGAAGGCAGTTTTAAATGTATGGGTTTATTTTTATGTTATTGGGATTTTGGATCCTTAGTTATTACTGGACAATATCTGTAAAAAGAAATCCCTCATTTTGGGGGGTCTCAATGTCAATAGATCATGATAGGATCCATTTTGTCTATTTCATGCCCCTACAAAAATATTTTTAGAAAACAGCCATTGAAGAACAAATTCCCACATAACTCTAAAGAGAAAAGTTAATTCAGTGGAATAATAGAGAGAGAGAAACCATTTTTGAAAGGAACTTCCAAAAAGAAAATGTCCAAATGTTGTACTTGATCATTATTTGATAGTGATTGGATTGACAAACCTGCCATATTATTCGTATGGCTGAAAGTCCTTTCTACTGGCCGCACGTTTTTGAATATTGTTACCACATTTGAACAGTCGTACAGTCTCCTGTACGACTGAGAACCTTCACAAACACATTTATAAGATGTTAGAAGATGTTGGTTCATATTTTACTTTTACAGTTTAGTTTCATGTGGATTGAACCAGGAATTACTGAGAAATTAGCAATAAACCAACACTAGAAATCTACATTTTGACAGTTACCCTAGTTACCAGCACATCATTTTCAGCTGCCCTCCTCCTCAGTTTTCAGGCTCTTTAGAATCTTGTATTTGTCACATGAACGCGACAAAATGCATCACGTGCAGTGTTAAACCTGAATCCAATCTTTTCGTAGGCTTGCAATCCCAAATACCACGACTTTGACAAAACCGGCTCCATCTGCGCTGCTGAGAACATCAACGACACCCTGACGCAGTACCGCTGGATGGTTAGCGCACCCACGGGCTCTGACGGCGTGACCAGCCCCATGAGGGAGGTGGACACCAACACTTTCTTCACCAACACCAAGTCCATCACGCTGGACTCCATCTACTTCCGGGCCGGCTCTAGGATCCAGTGTGCCGCCAGGGCCTTCAACGCTAACGGGGATGCGGGCCTGGAGCTGTCCAGCCCCATTGCGGTGGTCAGCAAAGAGGAGGGTAAGGGACATGATTGGTTAGTTGATTCATGAAGTGGTTTGAATTGGTGTGATTCTGAGCCGTGTTGTTCTGTACAGGCATGTGTCAGCCTCGTGTTCCAGACACAGTGGGGGCAGAACCCTTCTCTGCGAAGATCCGCTACACAGGCCCGGATGACCCAGACTTCCCCAATCTCATCAAACTGACGATCAATATGCCGCACATGGATGGTATGTTAGTGATAAAGTTTATTTGCAATAAGGCTGCACAATTTGTCACAGAAAATATGATATCACAAACAGTATTTCTTGTCAGGCATGCTCCCGGTCATCTCCACCAGACCCCTGTCCAACTTCGAGCTCACCCTCAGCCCCGACGGCACACGTGTGGGCAACCACCGCTGCTCCAACCTGCTGGACTTCAACGAGATCCCCACGGGCCACGGCTTCATCACAGACGCCACCAAGAACCCGGAGATCATCGGAGAGACCTCGCCGTACCAGTACAGCTCCTTCATGCGCTCGGCCAACTCCCTGCGCTTCTACAGGAACCTCAACCTGGAGGCCTGTCTGTGGGAGTTCAGCAGCTACTACGACATGTCCGAGCTGCTCAACGACTGCGGCGGCTCCATCGGGACTGACGGACAGGTAGGACTGACAGCAGCATAACAAATATGACAAGGTTAAGGGCCAAATTAGATGTTCTGGTAGCATCGCAAAAATGCTAACTGACTTGTTCTGTAACCTCCAGTCCACTCACATAGAGAGTGAAGTATTTATACTGCGATATTTCATCCTTTAATTTCAAGCCATTTCATCTCAATTTAAACAAATGGTTCTTTTTGACACTGAGGAGTCTCACTGTGCTCAGTGGTTGTTTATTATTTATTTATTAATACTTTGATAGATCTTTTTCATAATTACCTAAAGATTGTGACTTTTCAATCCAAAGGTTGACAGTTTGATCCCAGCTCTGGGCAGTGCAATGGAAACAAGAGTTGGCTGTACGGCACACTCAGTAACATGTAATAACAAAAACCTTTTCTTGTTCAGGTGCTGAATCTGGTCCAGTCGTACGTGACCCTGCGTGTCCCCTTGTTCGTGTCCTATGTCTTCCACTCTCCTGTCGCTGTGGGCGGCTGGCAGCACTTTGACCTCCAGTCTGAGCTCAAACTCACCTTTGTCTATGACACAGCTATTCTGTGGCAGGACGGCATCGGCAGCCCACCTGAGGCTGAACTTCAAGGTGTGTATTCAAATAAACTATATCTTTAAAAAAAATAAATAAAGGACAGTTAATTAAGTTGCTCTGTGATCCCACAGGTGCCATGTATCCCACCAGCATGAGAATAAACGAGGAGGGACGTCTGGTGGTCAACTTTAAAACGGAGGCGCGCTTCAGGGGACAGTTCATCATGACCCATCCAGGTATGGGTCTACAGATACCGGCTAACTTGAAGCTATGCAACAACGTTATGCCATACAGCAGCAGCCGCTGTTGAATTACTGTGCCATTATGCGTGGCCTAATTTCTCTTCATCTATTTCTGGTGTCTTCCTGTGTGAAGTGTCAGAGGTCATTTCAGCAAATGTCAAAATGACCCTCAACAGTTCACACTATGGAAACAAGTGCCATGAACAATGTTAAAGGTCGTCACACATAAATAAACCTGTGCCACATTTGGTATTATTAGTGGAGGGCGACTGATATGGGCTTCTCCAGGTTACTTCACCAGGTTTCGGTCTCAATCATAACTCGCTAAATTTTCTTAGAGTCCAGAGTGTTGGTCTCGAGAAAGGCTTTGTCAGCTTGCACAAATTAGTGGCCTCTTTCTGATCACCTCTATATTTTTGAAAGTGATAAAAATATGGACTTCAAACATCACAGAACCAATTCACAGCTGCTCCGCCATTAAATGAAATCTGCTTTTCCCCAGGCGCCAGTGTGTCCTCGATGGTGATATGTGCCGACCACCCGGGGCTCACCTTCACTCTGGGCCTGGTCCGCACCGAGCCCACTTACAACCAGCCCATGCAGCAGTGGAGCTTTGTCTCGGACTTTGCTGTGAGCCACAATTCATCTCTGGTTTCACCGCATTTACAACTTTACACACAATCATTCATTTGTTCCATGTACTGTAGGTGCGTGATTACTCCGGCACCTACACGGTCAAACTGGTCCCCTGCATCGCCTCGCCCAACGGAGAGTTCAGCATCCCCCCTGTGTGCCACCCACGGGAGCCGCTCACATTCGACATGGACATCCGTTTCCAGCAGGTAGGTCAACCTAATCAATTCTAAACCATAGCTGTGTGCACTTTATCTTAAATTTCAGCCGATAATAGGTGTTTTATGTGTTTCGTAGGTCAGTGATCCTGTTGCAGCAGAGTTCAGCCTCAACACTCAAATGATCCTTCTATCCAAGAAAGAGCTCTGGTTGTCTGACGGCTCAATGGGCTTCGGTGAAGGCTCCGATACTGCATTTTCAGAAGGTAGAACAACACCACCCCCTTGTGGATTGTGACTGAACTATTGACTATTGACTGATTGTCTTTTCTCTCTTCAGGCGCTTCAATCTACGGCCGTGTAATGGTGGACCCGGTGCAGAACTTGGGTGACTCCTTTTCCTGCAGCATCGAAAAGGTCTTCCTGTGCACCGGGGCGGATGGATACGTGCCCAAGTATAACCCCACCAATAAGGAGTTCGGATGCCTGGCCGATTCGCCATCTCTGCTCTATAGGTTCAAGATCCTAGTAAGTAAAAACAGAAAGCAACTAAATTTTGAGTCATGAAGATAAAACACATTTTGGGGGTGTTGTAATTTGAACTATTCTTCCAGGATAAAGCTCAGCCAGAGACCCAGGCAACAGTGTTTGGTGATGTTGCGTTCAGGGCGACTTTGGCCTACGACACTCCAGGAGCTCTTCCTCTGGTCAAACAGCCCGGGTCAGATGGATTCACGCTCTCCTCATCTCCGCTCTTCCAGGTAACTCCTTTTGTTTTTGGGTGACTAAAATAGCAGCTGTTGAAGTGCACTTGTATAGTTCACAGGGGGCCCTTGCAAAACCTCTGGCTCTGATAGTACACGAGACATGTTTGCTTGTACATTCAACTTTTTACAGCTGTTTCGTACATGGATTTAGAACTTTGGGACTTTTCTTAACTATTATTTCACAATTGATGGAATATGTTTATCAGAAATTATGTTTAAAATGCCCTGAATGTCCTAAGGTTTGTAAACAAAACTGTTAAAAGCAACTTTTCTATAATGGTACTACAGCTTGAAAATGTACATAAATAGGTGGGTAGTACATTTACTTGAGGATGTATTTGAGTAACTAAGTAGCCGTAAGTGTACTTCTTGGGGTAGTTTTGTCACACTGTAATTATTAATTGAGTAAGTTCATTTTGAAACAGGGCCACAGGCAGACTTGCTGGGGCCTGGAGCCAGAAGGTTTCACATGGCCCCCCAAATCTACTGTCGACTACCAAATAAATGACCCCTAATAGAAAATGGCCCCCTTTGTAGTAATGACATAATTAGTGTTTCACAACCAGGGGTACGGGGACCCTTGAGGGTATGCTAGAGCTTATAAGGGGGTACTTGAAATAATTTCAGATACAAAATAAGATAAAACTGAATTGTATTTTTGATTATGTTCAAAGAAAAACTGTAAAGAGAGATAGTTTGAGAATATTTAGTAGCCTTTTTACTGATAAAGAGGAGTTTTAGTCATTCACTTTCTAAACTAATCATCAAAGTCATTGAGGCAGGGGGTACTTAATAGTGTATAGAGTATAAATAAAAGGCCCAAGGGTTACGCAACTACAGCTACACCCTACTCAACTAAACTCCTGTGTTCTGTCTGTAGGTGGCTGCTGGCAGAGAGTGGTTCATTCACACCATCTACACAGTGCGCTCCAGAGAAAACGCCAACCGTAACATCGGCAAGCGCAGCGTGGAGTACCTGCAGCACAGCATGTCCTCCTTCGAGCAGCCCTCCTCCAGGCGCCACCGTCGGGCCGCCCCTGCCCTCCCCGGTCCTCCCGCCGCTCAGGACATCGGCGTGGACAACAACCGCGGCACAAACATCCAACACATCGCGCTGGACCGCTCGGATCGCCTGGTGGTCAGCCAGCGCCAGCCCTGGTCCCCCAGCAGGGACCGGGACTCCCTCCTGGAGCGCCCCCTGCTGGAGAGCTCTGGCAGGGAGACCACGGACTCCTCCTTGCTGCCCATGTTGGTAGGACTGGCAGGTATGATCCTCCTCGTATGCCTTGTCGCTATTGTGGTCATTCTGCTGATCAGACGCAAAAAGAAAGAGAAGAACCAGCCGGCGCCTTATTCGATGTCCTCGTCCTCGGCGTATCATGGCTACAGCCAAGGCACAGCGCGCATGTGGAGCAGTGCGGACAGCTCAGAGGTCTAATGCAACAGCAGCTCTATTTGGAAAGACTGGTCTCCTCCAAAAGGTGCCTCCCTGCCTTGCTTATGTAGCATTGAGTAGAGCAAATGACATCCTGCAGACTGCACAGAATGTAGGCGCTTGTTCATGCCTTACAGGTAGAAAGTAATTATTAGGAGCCACTTGAAATGTACTGTATGTTATATTTTGGTTGGTCATCAGATTGTAAAATATGTTGGTTGCAAATGCATGCAAGCCCAACTTAAATTTGATAAGAACTTTCTGTACCTCCATTAGAGTTTATCATTTTTAATATTGTATTTCATCATTTTATTGTTCTGTGAAGAGTAAAGAACATGAATGTTGTGGTTGAAACTGACTTTGAATGAGAATTTTAATACTGATGTCACTGTGGTGCCAGTGTTCTGTACATGCCCACTGCTTGGTAAGATTACCATTATGGTGCCACCGAAAGGGATTGTAAATGTCATTGTTTTTAAAATTGCAATATTTTTTACTTTTTAGAGATTTTTCAGTCACCTTTTGGTGCAATCAGAAGCAGAACCATCTGTATACAGTTGTGCCCAACGCTTACATACTAACTTATGGATTTCATAGAATATGAATAACGCAAAAAACTTTACTTCATGGTTAGTGGTTGCGTGAAGCCATTTATTGTCAAAAAACCTGCTTTACAACTAGAAGCTAGCCAAATGTCCCTGATCTAAAGTTTATATAATGTGCATCTTGAAACATTATTTTCAGAGTCCAATTTCAGCTGAAGTGAGTTTTTCTTTGCTCCTGAACAATTTTCCTGGCAGTTGTTGGTCCTGTATCAGGAATATTTCAGTGGTTTCTGTTTCATTATGATTTCAAAAGTCAACTCGGTTCATTGACAATAAATGGCTTCACACAACCACTAACCATGAGTGGGAAAAAAGATTTTGTGTCGTCATTCATATTCTATGAAAAATGGCCAAAGGATTAAAGGGTGTGTATGTTTTGGCCACAACTGTACAATAGACTACTGGTATTAGTAAACCCTGGTAAAACTTGAAACCACTTGTGTCCTCAAATACAGTGCAGTATCACCTTGATATTTAATGTAATTCACATGACCATATCGTATATATTGTAATGTATTCAAATGTCAGCTAACTTATCATTGGGAGAGCTGAAACATGGACGCTTGTACACTTCCACTGCCAAATATAAATGTTTTTGGAAATACTGGCTGCTTCATTTATTCACACTTTTGTTTTTTGTTTTTTTTAAGAAAATGGGACGTTTATTTGAATGTTCAAAGACAACTGCTACTTTACATGGAAAGAATGAACAAATTCCTAAAAATAAAATGGTACATATTGTTCAATGGAATGTGGTACAACCAACAGGCATAAATACAGTTGATTAACTAGTTAAAAAAGACTAGCCAATAAAACTAGACCAGCACAGCTGCAGTGTTCAGAAGTGACAAGACGGCCTTGTACAGAAGCACTTCTAACCTACAACGACCACACGAGTCCACTGAGGTTTGACAGTACATCATCACAGACAACAGGACTAAGAGTGCGGGAGATGGAGCCACTCGCACAAAAGTCAATAACTTCACAACTTCAGTTTCTTCTTGCGTCCACGACCATCTGGAGTTCCTTCTGACTTCCTCTTCTGAGCCTAAAGATAATCACATGTACATTTAGATCATCCAAGTCCATCACACTTTTTGAAATGAATCACAGTTAATCAGTTAAATTTATCCATCTACTGTATATGTGCTCATTCTTCAGCTAAGTCCAGCTAAGGGCTGGGCTCTCCAACCTTATTTACCCCGTGAGCTACTTTTGCGCAAGAAAAATTGAAGGTCAACAGGAGGGTCAAGATGATAACACAATTAAAGAAAATGACTGTAGTTTCAACTTTATTCTTTGCTATACTCGTCTAAATGTTTGGAGCCGTTTTGTTCAGAAAAAAAATGCATCTAAAATTTGACTCATCAACTGCAAGTACAAAATTGATGTAAAAAGCCTCAGGCGAAAGACTGAAAGGGTTGGAGATTCCTGGTTTAGAGCACGAGTAGGTCCTTTAACTTGCTGTTTGGGAGTATAACCTGCCGTTTAAAAACATACAGCGGTGTCTGCTGCTTTTCGTAAATCAGTTCTGTGCCTTTTCAGGAAACCGCACGTAGAAGATTGTGTTTGATTTAATTCATTGTTTTCTCAGTATTTTTCCCGATATTAAACAATGTTAAAGATCTTACAGATGCATTCTTTGGGCCCCTCTTCTTTTTCTCTGCCTTCTCCCTCTCCTCCAGCTCCATGTTCTCCCTCTCGATCAGCGTGATCAGTGTGTTGCAGCGCCTTTGCAGCTCCTAGTGAAGAAAACGCACAAAAAACTTAAAACTAACCAAACTACATTTCCATCATATCACCTGAAGCTGATAGAGGCGTACCATGGCTGTCCGGGACTTGAGGAACCAGTCGAAGCGGAACTGTGGCGAGTTGCGGATGCACTGGCGCAGTTCATCGTAGACGCTCTCTTTGTCAAAGCCCAGTTTGTGGAGCATGCAGATGAGGAAGCGGTCCTCCTCCTCGGTGTAGTTCTTGCCTTTGTTGGTGCCGTAGGAAATGCGAAGCTGGTGGAACGGGGCCTTGTAGCGGCCGATCTGTAAACGAAATTCCCAGGTCAGGTTTTAAACTCCAATACGTAAAAATGAAAAGCAACCAGAAGTGTAAAATATACCTTTGAGTCCAGCGCTTTCTTGATGCTAATCCTCCTCTGGATTCTGGCTTCTCCTCTCTCAATCTGAGCCATGATCTTTTCTATGTCTTGAAGCTCGTTGCAACGCTCCCAGAACACAGCTGAAATATGCAATTATACTTAACACACACTTAACAAATTAGACTTTATTTTATTTTTTACAATGTTTACCTGAATATTCCATGACCTCCTCTGGTGTTTTACCCTCCACCTCTCTGGCGATGTTCTCAATGTCATCGCGCCCCCATTTCTCGTTGGCTTTGATGAACTGATTGAAGTCCCGTTTGTTCCACGCCGTAAATCCCTGTGGAAAGACATCGGCTTGTTACACACCCTGAAATGACTTATTGTGTCTGCTTTGTATTAAGGACTAAATCGGTCTCTGGTCTATAAAACTCGCCTGTTGCAAGAGATTCTCCTTCTCCTCCAGTTCCTCTTCCGACAGCGCTTCTGCTTCATCGATCTTGGCCTGTTCTTCTTTCTGAATCTGAGCTGAATTTGGCAGCTCTGGGTTACGAGGGACCTAGATTAGAGAACACATACATTACATACAAACATAGTATGCAGCATATGCAGCACATTTAAGATAATCAAAGGGGTCACTGCACCTTGTAGCCTATGGTCTTTCTATAGAAGAGAATTTCCTTCTCCAGAAGTTCAAAAAGTCGTGGGGGAAAGAACTGGAAGTCCTGGACATTTGGCTGCTTGGGAGGTCGAGGAGCCTGAGAGCACCACAAAAATAAGCTCACAAACACGAAAGAAGAAATGTCTAGTATAAAGGCTTACCTTCGGGGCTTTAGGTTCACTGACTCTCAGGGCTTCTCTGAAATAAGCATCCACGGCATAATTGGCTTTCCTCTCTCTTTTGGGGGGTTCGATCCAGTTGGTAAGCACCTTTATATTAGGACACAAGATTATATAGTCAAGTCAAAAAACATGTTTGAATAATAAAGTATACATGACAAATGCTTTGACGTACATTCCTATTGCCAGATATTTCAATACAAATAATAACCGTGTATATGCAGAAAATACACTTTTTAACTGAGACATCAAGTTATAGCCATAAACACACTTTTAAGTCCTTGTACCGTTTAGCATTCCCATTTATTCTGGGCCAACAATACATTTTATGTCAAAATTGGCTTCAAAATGGCATTATAAGCAATCACAGTACATGCTACTTTTGTTGTTTTTACTTTACAAAATTAAACTAATCAGATATGATTGCCTGTACAGGAAATACAGTATTCAATCTTCAATATGCCTATAGCTGTCATTAATAATCTAAATTTAAATGTCTAATTTCCCCTGAACCCTACGATCTTCCCCTGTTTGTATGTACGCATTAGCCCTCCAAATTAAGACCTCATAAACTGTGATTAAGACTTTTAAAAGGTGCTTTAAAAGGCACTATACCCATTTTTTTTTTTCAAATAATGAAAGAGGGAGAAATTGATAGTTCTGGTCCAAACATTCCTAATTTTCCAAACACATTTCTAAAATTCCATTTCTTTGTAGAGATGAGTTTATAAGGATGTTTTACAACTTGCGGGGTCACTTATTAGGGCCACCGTGACAGAAATGCAAGAAAAGAAGCCTGTAAACTCATAAAAGTGACAAATGCTTTATATTTAGATGCAGTATTATTCCCACAAATGTCCGAGTTTACAATATAAACCAAGAGGAAAAACTTTAGGAACAGTATCAGGTTTAGTGCCTTTAATTTGGGTTAAATTAAATGAAGAACTGAATACTTTTTAAGCCTCCCTGATGGAAAGAAAAGTGGATAGTAATTTAAATATCAGGCAAGTTACCTTTTTCTTTTCTCTGTAGTCCTCTCCCTCAAATGTGTAGACGCTGCTGCCTTCTGTGTCCATAGTGAAGTTCCTCAGAGAGCTCTCACCAAGTGAAGACAGCTTCTCCGTCATCTCTTCAGTCTGCGATGCCACATCAGGATGAGCATTTATCAAAAGTATTAAATAAACTTAACATGGTAATACCCCATACCTTTTTAGCGCCCCTCTCCAGGATGGCGTCGATGTCGTCATCTGTGATCTCGCTCTCTTTAGAGGCAAAGACGTGTGTGGCACCGTGACGGATGATTGAGAGCATCTCATCTTTGCCCAGCTTGTTGGCACTTGGGTCCACAAGTCGACCTGTTCAATAATAAAGAAGTTAGAGAAGAACAGCAATGTTTCACACAGAATTCTCCTCGACAACAGGGGCCTGGTAATCTGAATGGGACATTTGTTTGAAGTAAAAATGTCAATTATTGCATCAATTTTATTTTAAACAGGTCTTAATGATCAGCATAGTATAATTTAAGATGCAAAAAGTGTCATTTGGCATACAGTTTTATTCTTAATTTTTTTTTTAAGACTATGGAAGAAAAACTACATTCTGGTATTGAATGTCATAATGTACAAAGATCATATATACATTGCAGATCAAAAGTTGTAGCACTCAACAGTTTATGCTCAACTACCTCAGACTTTCAAGGCTTGGAAACAGGAGAAAGTGGGTCAAGTGCTGAAAAGAATACCTTGCTGGATGACAATGGAGTCCAGTCGCAGCTTCATCTCGGCCCTCTCCACGATCCTCTCCTCCACCGTGTTCTCTGTGATGAACCTGAAGACGCGCACCTGCTTTGTCTGCCCAATCCTGTGAGCTCGGTCCTGAGAAGAGGAAAATCAAATGATAAAAACAGCCACTTCATCGTTTGGTGTGGTATTTGAAGGGTTAGCCGTTACCATGGCCTGCAGATCGACTTGAGGGTTCCAGTCCGAGTCGTACAGGATGACCACGTCGGCTGTGGCCAGGTTAATACCCAGCCCTCCAGCTCTGGTGCTCAGCATGAACAGAAACTTGCTGCTGTTGGGCTCATTGTAGGCATTAATGGAGATCTGGAACAAAGGCATTGCTTGGAAAAACACTCCTCAGAAGCTTTTTGTTTTTACTTTGGAAGTCATACCTGTCTTTCCTCGTGTGGAGTTTGACCGTCCAGTCGACAGTAGCCGAAGTTCCTCCACATGCAGTAGTCCTCCAAGATGTCCATCATCCTGGTCATCTGACTAAAGATGAGCACACGGGAACCTGGGTGTCAGGGGGAAGATTATGTGTTAATATCGACAACAAATTTACTATTTAGGTTAGTTTACACAGCAGTACATCATATCGAAGCATCTATCTTTTACACAAGCACAGTGACACCGGGTCTACCGGGTAACCAATTACTTTGCATTAAAAATATATAAAATTGGTAATACATGCTCCAACTACCTCTGATATTTCAACAGTCACTCAGACCCACCTTGCTCCTTGAGTTTAGGCAGCAGCTTGTCCAGCACCACCATCTTGCCACTGTTGACCACCAGATGGAGGTCAGTGGTGTAGGGTGGGCCAGGCTCCGCTCCGTCAAACAGGTATGGGTGGTTGCAGCACTTCCTCAGCTGCATGAGGATGTTCAGCAGGCGCATCTTGTCCGTTTTACCGGCCGAGTTCAAGATGTCGATGTCCTTCATCAGGATCTTTGTGTACCTACGCAGCGAGACGGTCAGTCCAGCCGTGCTTCAATCCCATCCGTCATTTACGTCCCACAGTAAATTCCCTTTTTTCACTCAAAAAAATAAAGCATATAGAGGAAATACTTGCCATTCTCTCTGCATTTTACTGAGGCCGATATACATCTTAATCTCTTTTTTTGGGAGAAGACTTTTTTCTACATCGGCTTTGATACGACGTAACAAAAATGGGCGCAAAACCTCAACAAAAACAAAGAAGTAAAATTAACTTGGAAATTAAAAAAGAAAAACCATCATTAAAACATAATGACACAATACATACTGTGTGAAGACGTTCAACCAGTTTTTGATCACCCAGGCAGTTATTTGTGTCAAACCAGGAGTCAAAATCCTGTTGAAAAATGCTAAATCTGGTTAGCCATAGAGTAGGAACATAAACACAGCTTACACCCGTCACTAAGTGTGGGGTATTCAGATGCATATCCTACCTCAGAAGAATTAAAGACGTCTGGCAGCAGGAAGTTGAGCAGAGCCCACAGCTCGTGAAGGTTGTTTTGTAGCGGTGTTCCAGTCAGCAGCAAGCGGTTGGTAGTCTTAAACTCTCGAACAATTTCAGACAACTGCAAGAGAAGCAACTCATCTTAGTTTAAACAAAGACTCAAGCAACACACTAACTTTGCAGAGTGAATAGAGCTAGTTTTCAAACCTTTGACTTCTCATTCTTGATTCTGTGAGCTTCGTCAATGACCAGATATCTCCAGTTAAACTTCTTGAACACTGCTTTTTCAATGATGAGCATTTCATATGAAGTGACACACACGTCCCATTCTCCCGGCAGCAGCACATCTCTGATTAGTGCGGTCTATAATGAATAGAATAGAATTTATTGCCACTTGCACATGGACAAAACAGTAGGAACACATTGGAATTCTTCATTACTCTAGAGTGACTGAATAAAAAGCTCATCGATTCTTCAAAAGCATACCCTCTGATCTCGGTCTCCAATGAGACACACAGCACGGAGGGAAGGCACCCAGCGTTTGAACTCATTCATCCAGTTATAGAGGGTGGACTTGGGCACAAGCACCATGTGTGGGCCAGGAATATTTCTGTAATGCTTCATGTATCCCAATAAGGAAATGGTCTGCAGAGTTTTTCCTAAACCCTAGAAAAGAACAACATTTAGGAATACATTTTATTGCTTTAAGATGATCACTTTTACAAACAAGTTGTTCCAATTTTCACCATTTCATCTGCAAGGATTCCATTGATTCCATTTTCATATAAAGAGATGAGCCAGTTTAGACCACGGACCTGGTAGTCTCTCATTTTTCCTGACTTAACATCTAGTTGAAAAACAAAAAAAGTTAATATCACTTAGATGCCAAGAGAAAGCGTACATAGAACAATTAAGGCATTGCTTACAAGAAGGAGAATCATCAAAGCGTGTGCAGACATTAGTTGTCTTCGTGCTCTCATTCAGCAGTTCTTCATCTTCTTCTTGCTCTGTGCGCCGATGCCGGGCACTGATAAACACAATAGTGGTCAACGCAATTTGTATAAATTGTCCCAAAAAAATAATAACAACAAAAACATTTTCTGTTGAATGAAGGAGCTTTCCACTCACTCTCCAGCAGAGATCAGGTTCTGTTTTTCATCTTTCTTGATACGGGGACGCCCTGGCTTCATCTTCAGAGGGGACGTGGGGGTCTTTTGAGCTGCTGGTTGAACGAAATGGGCAAACAGCTCAGTTTGCTTTAACAGGTATTCAAACCTGTTGGTTCGATCAGTTTTCTATGGAACATATACAATGTGTTACTCAGCTTGCAGAAACATGAGTGACAGAAAAAACAAACAAACGTTGCTGTGAGTAAATCCTTACCACTTTCTCCTCATAGCCCGTGGACGACTGTTTATCTTTCGCTGAAGGTGATGAGGAAGAGGATGCGTCAGGTCCATCAGCGCCTGTATCCGAGGAGGATTCTTTTCCCGCATCTGAGTCAGACTTCTCCTGAGAGTACACAACATTTCGTTTGTGTACGTCATTCATGTTGTTGTTTTTTCCTATTATTGTTATGGGGAAGATCTAAAGCAGACCACACTATTACAGGGGAACATAGGCGCCAGTGTTAGCATGTGATCCTTCAAAACAACTACGAATGTCCCCTGTCCCAGTCTGAAAACAAAAGACGAAGATGAGCCAGTGCAGCGGAGTAAGAAACGCTTCACTTGTCAACTTACTGCGTGGTTATACAGACGCTGAATGAATATGTTCCTCTTAGTTTCAACACAATAATCTAACTAGTAGATAGAAGAAAGGTGAGAGAGGAACAATGGTGTGTGGGACTGGTGCTTATACAACAGTTCAGCCTCGCTGCTACTTTCAGTGATAACATTAGCTTCGCTTCTACTATTGGGTGGATGAGTGAGGCTGTTGTTGGCAGCTAATAGCAGAGTAGCAGCCACAGCTAAAGCGGCTAAACCAGCAGAACACAAGGCACCAACACTGACAAAGGGGAAGTCTCATCCATCCTAACTCAAGCGCCAGGTTTACAAAGACAACGGAGTTGTACGCCAAGAGAGGGAGCTAACCCATAAAGATGCCACAAAACCATACAATGAACATTTTAATAAAAGCATCGTACCTCAGCTCCCCCGGCTTCATCAAGTTCAGTCTGTTCTTCTTCCCGCTGTTCTTCCAGTCCTTCCATGGTGAGGCTTTCGGACATTTTCGATCAGGATTGAAGTAAATCACCGGTTAATAAAGGTCTAACGTAGTAGACGGTGGCAATCGACGGATATAGTGGACTTTTGCCCGTTAAGCGACCACTATCCTGTTGTTTATAATGAAAGACGCACCGGTTACCCACACAGAGCACGTTCGCGCTAGCAGCAGGTTTCCTCTCGGGCACCCGCGTTCCGCGAAATCACGTCACCCGGCGTATCGCGAGAACATGGGCGTACATTTTATTCACAATCATTTATTTATATATAAGCTATGTTAATAAACACATGTTCTAAAATGACCTGGTATCCAACATTCAAAATATTTTTTAACTCATGATAATACCCAATGGGTTTTATTAGACAATGAAAAGTGCGCAACACTTACAAAACGGGTGCTCTAAAGAGAAGCAGTATTTGTTATAATATTATTATTGTAGTCATACTGAGCTAAAAACACTAATATTGTCAAAATATTATCACGCTTACACTTTTGCAATCAGGCATTTGAGCACACTTCCTCAGAAAGGTCCTAGTATCAGCTTGTCTCACAAAGTGACGTCGGTGTATCGGTTAATCAGCTGTTTTTGGCCCGAAGCAACCAAATACACCAAAATAAGTCGCGTTTGCCCGTCTCAGGATTTTTAACAGCACACGACAGATCAGAATACTTTGCGGGGGCACTGTTGACATGCTTGATTTGGGTAAGAAATCATAGATTACGGTGTATGTTGCCACCGATCATGACGGTATTTGTGCTAAGTCAGTGGCTCCCAACGTCAATGAGCTAATGTCTGCCTTGTTTGGTACATTTGTTTGCATCTGTTTTGTAGATTTTACGTTATTATTCTTCAACTTTTGTTGAAGATTCTTCATCTTTTTAATTTTTGTATGTGTTTTGCTAAAAGACAGTCACTGCTACCATTTGTCATAGCGTTTTACGATCCCCACAACATAGCATAGCAGCTAACACATTGACTACACGTACCACATCCAGTTTACAACATGTTTACAATTACTGAATCCCTCGTTTCTTTATGGTATTTCATTAAACCAACTGTCCTTGTAAATACTGTATCAAAAGCATGATATATAGAGCTATTCGTAAATTTAAGAGATTTCTAAAATAATGAAAGTAATTAGAATCCCAATTCGTATAATGTTGGTGAAAAACTTCACAAATTAAGAATTTTCTTTAGTGGAATGTTGTAAACAAAACATATATTCACAAAAGTAATACAAATGTTTACAAAATAACAACTCAATTGTGTGGTTTAAAGTAGCATTGAACACACATACAGAATGTTATGTTACCACTTTTTAAATTGTCATAACAAATGTTTTTATCTCCCACAGACTGTCAACATGGACAAGATTTTAGAGGGCCTTGTGAGCTCAAATCACCCAGTTCCTTTGAAGAAGGCCATTATAAAGAAAGTGATAGAGGCAGCAGAGAAAGCTATAACCAGGGAGCAGTGCCAAGCCTTGTTTACTCTCACCACTCATCTTGTTTTACTTGGCGAAGATGCTTTTCAGAAACGGGTGGGCTTTCAGGTTCTTGAGGCCTATGCTCGCTACCACCGCGCAGAGTTTGAGTGTTATTTCAGTAAGGACTTTGTATTGGGCCTGCTCCAACAGGGCTATGGTGAACTGCACCACAAAGACCCAGCTATAATAGACTTCATTCACAGTTGCCTGCGCCTGCTCATTAGCTGCCCCTCTGTGTTGGAGATCTTCAGTGTGATCCAAGTAGAGGTCTTAAGAATGGTTTGTGAGCGCCCCGACCCTGTGCTTTGTGCACGGCTTAGCATTTTGCTGTCTGACTTTGTACAGTGCATCCCAAAGGACAAGACAGGAGTTTTGTTTTGTCAGCAGCTTGTGAGGACCATTAGTTACTTCCAATGTTTTGCTAATGAAGAGCAAGAGTTGAGAGAATACGTAAATCAAGTGACCAGGGTGAGCACACTGCTCCAGAACATCTGGAAGGCTGACCCAACTACATTGCTGCCTTCACTGCAGGAAGTGTTTTCTATTATATCATCGATAGGTGAGATTGAAATATTCATCTTGTACATGTGATCATTATACATTTTTAGTTGTAAACTAATGTCATTTTCTGTTCTTGTTTGGCAGAGCTGTCATATGAGCCATCCATTGCATTAGCCAGCCTGGTCCAGTACATCCCTGTCCAGATGATCACAGTGCTAATCAAGAGCCTAACAACAGACCAGAGTGTTAGAGATGCAAACATGACCAAAGCCCTTTGCAGGTGATCTATTAGCTCTCCACTGTTAACGTCAAATAGAAGATATCTCCCTGTTAAAACTTTTGTGTTAATGACTTTTGTGTTTAGAATGATTGACTGGCTTTCCTGGCCACTTGCCCATCATGTTGATATATGGGTCATTGCACTACTGAAAGGACTGGCTGCAGTACAAAAGTTCACCATCCTGATTGACGTGACACTGCTAAAAATTGAACTGGTCTGTATTTTAATGTTAATGCATGTTAATCATTTCAATTTAATTGTAGTTGATCTGACAATACTGGAGTTAAAATACTATGTATCTTGTGTAGGTATTCAATCGACTCTGGTTCCCTATTGTGCGACAGGGAGCACTAGCAGTGCTGTCCCACATGCTGTTGAGTTTCCAGCACTCTCCTGAAGCTTTCCATTTGGTAAGCGAAAAGTCCTCTCCACTCCCTACACATGCCCTAATAACCACAATAGTTATTTAATGTATTTGTTTTACTGAGACCCTCTCCCAACACTTTACAATTTAGATAATAATGTCTTCATTATACAAAATAAATAAATGAATACAACTTTATCAACGTTTCTTTATTCTTCATTGGAAAAAATAGGTTGTTCCTCGTGTGGTTTCATTAGTGCAGTCCTTGAAAACTGATGGACATCCACACAGCCACACTTTCTTGTTGCAATTTGCTGAACTCATCCACTGCATGATGTACCACTATTCTGGATTTCCTGATCTGTATGACCACATTATAGAGTACATCAAGGTAAAGACATATTTGCATATAAATTCTCTGTGTCTCTAATTGTTCTTGCTTTTTCTTTTTTTCTATATATACATGTATAAACAGTGTATATATATATAATGTTTTAACAATGTTTTGTTAGGATCTTCCAAAACCAGGAGAAGAAAAAATCAAGTTAGTGCTGAATCAAAGTGCCTGGACATCTCAGTCCAACTCATTTGCACCTGGTTTCCTGAGACAGTCTGGTAAATCTGAGACTGGCAAAACAGGTCTGGTCAACCTGGGAAATACCTGCTTCATGAACAGCATACTCCAGACCCTCTTTATGGCCACTGAGTAAGCCATAGAATCCAGTTAATTTTTGTTTATGTTTTGTATGTTCTTTGATCTTATTGTGTTTTACTACCTTCTTTCTTGCTATTGTTACCATTTTCAGTTTCCGGAGACATGTATTGTCGTTACATCTGAATGGTTCTGAGACACTCATGAAAAAGCTCCAGCTGCTGTTTGCTTTTCTTGCACATACTCAGGTTAGTTAGATACATCTTATTGAATGCAATACAGTATGTAAGGTTGTGCCATTATTAATACATTTAAAGTCTTTGTTACTTATTTTTATCCACAAGAGGGCCGCTTATGCTCCCAAAAATTTCTTGGAAGCATCTCGACCTCCATGGTTTAATGCAGGATCCCAGCAGGACTGCTCTGAGTACCTCAGATTTCTTCTAGACCGGTACAGTAATTCTTAATCTGCTTCCAACCACTTCTTATGAGCCACTTAAAATTGTTTTTGGAAATCTCAATTGTAACATGGAGCGCGTTTACATGCAGTCGAGTATCCTGGTTATTAGCTGGGATTTTAAATATCCTGGTTTTTGTCTGTGTCCATGTGAACACAATATCCTCATTTTCAGTTCTTCAGTTTTCTGGATAAGCCAGTATTCAGGTTATTAGAAACCAGGATACTCTCACTGGGATATTCCCACAGTATCCAGGATATTGGGTCATGTAAACAGAGTATCCTGGTTTGTCACAGCTGGTGACATACTTGTGTGCGAACTTCAGAGATAAATACGGTGGGAATTTGCTTGACCTTTTATACCATCTAAAAATAAACAAAACAGCACAGGTTACTTTACAAAACAACAGAACCAGGATGTAGTTCCAGTATCATCCGCTACGATTTAGAACTAAACTGTAACGGGATAAATGTTGTCCCTGTGTTTAAAGAAATGGGTTAAAAAGCAAAGTGTTAGAAACATTGCTTAAGTGTTTAGCTCTTGACCGATACTGTTGTTTTCAATGTAAACATGGGATATGAGTATCCAGGTTTCTCCGAGCACATGTAAACATCATATCCAGAATACTTCCATAACCAGGATATTACTAATAACCAGGATACTCAAGCACATGTAAACGCACTCATAGATAGCATCTAAAACATTGTTGGGGAACAACCTATATTGATCATCTTAAATTATCCAAATGAATTATTGAACTCGGAGCACCCTCCACAAAAAGCACATTTTACTGTGCAGTGCTGCTACGCAGCCATAAAAGACAAAACATGTATTGGCTTTTGACATAAGTTGTGATTGTACTAATTCAAAATGTCTTCTTCTGCCAAGGTTGCACGAAGAGGAGAAAACCATTCAGGCCTTGCAGTCATCTGAACCCAAAGAGGTGTCTGCTGATAACAGGAATGACAATGGCCCCCAACATCTGACCTGCCCACAAGAAAATGGAGCGTCTTTATTAACGTCTACACAGTGTGACAGAAGGACTTTGATAGAGAGGATGTTTGGTGGGAAGCTGAAAACAGGTATTCGCTGTATGAACTGCAACAGCATCTCTGAGAAAGGAGAGCCTTTTACAGATTTGTCTTTGGCCTTCTGCCCTCCTGCCTCCTCTGTGGACAGTGGCCAGACGGAGGGGCCCGCAGCAGGGCCGGAGCTTCACTGTCAGGGATCTGTCAATGGGGGCAGTGAAAACCCTGAGTCAGGCTCAGTGAAATCACCAGCCAGCAGTGTTTCTATTGTGCCAGTGACCAATGAGCCTCCCCTCTCAGTGCCTGACCTGGTCAACTATTTCCTGGCTCCAGAAATTCTTGATGCAGATAATGCCTACTTTTGTGAGAAGTGCAGCTCCCTCCAGCAAGCGGAGAGGACATTAAAAATAGTTTCAGCACCTGAGTACCTCATTTTGACTCTGCTGAGATTTTCATACGATGCTAAGTGCCATGTCCGGAGAAAAATTTTAGAAAATGTTACGATTCCAGCTTTAATGAGGCTTCCTGTGCACACACATGTTTCCATGCCAACCTCTACATCTTTACAAGTGGACTCTCCAGAATGCAGTGAGAACCTAGCCAAAAAGCTCAAACCTTCCCAGAATGACGAAGAGGAGGGGACAGATGGAGCAGTACAGGACAAAGGAGAAATGTCTGTTCAGTCAGTCCCCTACGTTCTCTGCTCTGTTGTGATGCATTCAGGTCTGTCCTCAGAAAGCGGACACTACTATTCATATGGGCGCAATGTCTGTGAAGTAGATGGAACGCAGCAACTTGCCAACTGCCTTTCCTTACAAGATGATGCAGGGAGTCCAAGAGGTGATAATATCCCTTCTTGCTCATCTCTGAACACTTCCTCAGAGCAGGGTGACGCACTGCCCCCTTGTGGACATGCCGAAAAGGACTGGATTTTGTTCAACGATAGCAGAGTAACGTTTGCCTCCTTCCAGTCAGTGCAAAACATTACTGACCGCTTCCCCAAGGACACAGCATACGTGCTTATGTACAGAAAACAAGAAATACCCGGGAATAATCAAAATGGGGCAGTGATGGTAAATGGAATGAGAATGAATGCAGAGCCTCCACTGCATAAAGAGCTTCTGGATGCTATAATAAAAGACAACAAACTCTTCTTGCAGGTAAACACACATTTATCTTAATAATAATAATAATAATAATAATAATAATAATAATAATAATAATAATAATGCATTGGTTTTACATAGCACTTTTCTGGACACTCAAAGACGCTTTACATGGCATTATTCTTTCACTCCATACTTGGTGGTGGTAAGCTACTATTGTAGCCACAGCTGCCCAGGGGTAGACTGACATTATGACATTTATCTTGTAGTGAACCACGCAAACAGCCACTGTGTTACTGAAAGGTCAAATATGCACTAATATAATTTTTGTTTACATAAGAAGTTCCACAAAGCAGCTTTAAATTTTCAATTAATATTAATTTTAAAAAAAATGTAATCAAGTGATTCTAAATCAAGCAGAGCAGCTTTGAGACTAGCCTTTAACCTAACCTACCTATGACGATCCACGATCCAAAGAATTAACAACACAACAATTGTAACTTCACCGTGTGATAATATATATTTTTAATCAAAATGCAGTATTTCAGAAGTTCTGGTCAGTCATGCTTTGATTCATAGGCGCTGATGTATGTTTTTCCCCGTGGGTGCCCACTGCCCAGTCAGGCTTCAATCTCGCGACTTCCTGCTTACGGGTTGGTCACTCTAGCCCATTGAGCTAACCAGGGAGTAACTTGGATGTAGCGGCTGTGTTCATAATCTAATAGCCTGACCCGCGCTTGAGTGTGAACAGAGAATACAAAAAGAGACTGCTATCATGATTTACAGGTTGTATCTACTGAATCATTTTGTGTTCAGGGCAAATTCGCCTGGGTGCTCAAAGGTTTGGCTGGGTGCTTGAGCCCCGCAGCACCCACTATGCTTTGATATAAAGGTTGAGCACATCACAACTAAAACTATTTTTTCAACATGGTCCCGCAATCCACTTTTAGGGTTCTCCTCCACCAAGCCACTTTGGTGTTGGTAGTAGACTCTAGTTCAGAGGTAGGCAAAGTAAGGCCCGGGGGCCAAATGCGGCCCGCCTGATATGCATTGGTTAAAAAAGGTGAATGCAATGTTTCCACTGACATAAACAAAGATACTTCATACTGTATCTGCTGTTTTTAGGTTACTTTAGAAAATGCACTTAAGTGATCTATTTGAGAATTGTACTTGTTTTAAATGCCCATGACCCTATGTACTGTGACTGGTCCGGCCCACCTGGCAAGTTCAAAAACCCAGTGTGACCCTTGCATCTAAAAAGTTTGTCCGACCTGCTAGTTACTCAAGGTGACCAGATACTGCATACCTTGCTGTTTAACATGTTAAAGTATTAAGATTAATGCAACATTGGATCATTGTATCTTCCACATAAAGTGTGAAGTTTGATGATTCCTTTAGTGCACTGGTTCCCAGCCTTTTTTTTTTTCTTGAAGCCTCCCTCACACGTCCTGGCTCCCGCCCCGTCTAAAAACACACCCCTGACAAGTACATCAAAGCAATGAGCATTTAAATGGCACAAATAAAAAAACAGTAGAGTTTTCTTCATATGAAGACCGTTCTCACTCATGTTATACTTCTTTACAATGTTATGTTTTTTGACAAGTCCCTGAACTGTACTTGACTTATCAGTGCCACACAAATACACCTTGTCACTGTGACTCTAGACAATCACCTCTAGAGGGCGCTGTAGGAGTGGAATATGACTGTAAAGGTTACTGGATTTGGTAATAATTAACCAGAGGTGGGAAGAGCAACCAAAATATTTACTCAAGTAAGAATAACGTTATGACAGAAATGTGGAAAAACCGAGGCGCTCTTCTTGTGTCAAAATTCTTTCTTTTCCTTCTTGACAAACGAACCGTGCCTGGTCTTTCCACATTTCTCTCATGAGATTTTGCAATTTTCTTTACTAAATCAAGAGTACTGCTACTTCAAAATAATGTTACTGTAAAATAAGTACAAGTAAAAAGCACTGTGGGATAAAGCCAGTCTAAGAAGTACAGTTCGTTCAAAACGCTACAGTACATCTAAATGTACCTGTTATGGACACAATAACAACTTAGTAGACATGACATTTTTTTTTACCTAAATGTGATTCTCAAACGTTATATCTGTAGTTTAGAGTTATTTCAACATCTAGTAACTCTAAGTCTGTAAATTTTGAGTGTAATTTAGTTTAGATAACAAATATTCAGACCATGTATTTCATGTGTGATTTTTCTTTTGTTTGTTTCAATTTTAGGAGCAAGAGCTGAACGCTCGGACCCAAGTCCTGCAGGCCTCTTCTTCTTGCTCCTCCAGGCCCAATGGTTCAGATGACAACAACCCTCCCGGGAGCTGCGGCCCATCTGGCGGAGGGGGAGGAGGAGGTGGCTTCAACACCATCAGTCGGCTGGTGTTTTAAAAGAGGAACATGCCAAGGACTCCGAACTGCACCGCGATTTACTCTCAGAACGCGCACTGATCTATTGTCCACACACAAGATTATGATCACTTTGTACCTCAAAAGTCATTTGGTTTCTTAACTTATGTGGATTTTATATTTTAGGCATGATTTAAGCATTCGTAGTCCATGTGTCTAGAAAGGTACAACGGCCCATCTTAATACTGTATTGATAGTCAAGGTACTCACTGGATATGAATTGTAGACGTTGTTCGTGTGCATCGACATCATGGTTGCCAGGTATCTGTGGTCGAATCCGGAAATCAATTTTTAGTGCATTTGACTAGTCTTAGTGCCATTGCAGTCCTATAATAACCCAGACCCACCTCCTTTTGTCTCCCACACTGGAAAAGCAGCACTTATGGCTATGGGATTACAGGATTTTTTTTTTTTTTTTTGTAATCAAGACTTGGGTTGCAATTTGCATTTTGGCCCACAGATAAAGTTTTTACCTGCAGAAACTCTCAAACAAACAAACAAAAAAAGTCTGCCAACTCTGATCTACACAAAATAATCCACACTATCTGGTATTATTGCCCACTGCTCAAGTGGTGAAATTAATGTAAGGATTTGGCTCACTTTTGATATTAAGAGCAAAGAAAACTTTTTTTTTTCCACCTAACTTTCTTCTTAATTATCTGCATAATGGTCTTGTTATTGAAATCCATGTGGTCATTTTCAGTCATTTCTCACATCACATGCAATAAATGTACATAGTGTTGAGAAGAATTTTAGAGTACAACTGTAAACAGAGTGAAAATTATTAAAAGTTAGGGCATTTTGAGGTGAACAACTTTGTTGAATTAAAAAAAAAACAGTACATTTTAAGAGTTACCCAACAATGTACAGATACTATAGTCTTGCATGTCCCTCGTATGTGATCATTCAGGGACACTTGTGGGTCAATGATTTGCCTTTGTATGCTTTTTGATATTTAAAGCAAACTCTTGATGAGGTCTAATGTGCACCTCGACTATAATGTGTCCATTCACCTTTTCCAACAGTAAAAAAATGTTCATTTCAAATTTGTAATGGCCTACTTAATTATATTGTGGATTTTACTACAACTGTCTCACTTGTTCATATTTTTAAACAACTGTCTTAGTATTTTTATTTCCCGTTTTCCAAATATATATGGTGTTGATGTGTGTTATTATAGAATAAAAATAGATTTCTTTAGTCCTATACTTAAGGGGAAACAAAACCAACACAAAACTGTTTTTGCCTTAACTGCAACTTATAGTGAGGAGAATGAGGAAGGAAATTTCATGTAACAACAATTCTGACAAAGATTGTCAAGTGTCCATGCCTTACAATAATTAATTTGCCTTCCATTTAGACTAGCCAATATAATATATAAAATAGTAACGAGCAATAACATCACAGTATGATAAAAAAAAAAAAAAACAAGAGCTCCATTGGGCGTGTTGTGTCCACAGGTCTTAATAGCTGTCCATTTCTTCACCAGTGGCTGCTGAAAGGAGTAATGAGTCTGCACTATGGCAAAATCATTAATCATGGACTAGCAGGGAACATCCTTTGGGAGAGTGTTTACCATTACAATAGCATTCCAACAGGATTCCTCAAATACCACGCTCCATCCGCGGGAAACAAGCGAGATTGGAACAGATTTTGTAGAGCCACACCAGACATGGGCAGTTGTAGAGGAGCATACATTTGCACAGTGCAGATTGATGGCAATGCAATTTTGTTTCATTGTTTCTTTTGTCCTTGACGTGAGTTTCCTTTTTGTCTAGATACATATATGCATCTGTCTCAATTGGACATTGCCTCTTAAAGTTTAACAACATGCTCAACAGCGCGCTGGTTTTGAGCGCACAATATTCAACAATAATGGATCTGTAGACCTACATGTCCCACGTTTGGGCTCTAATTTTCCCAGCTCACTGCCGCCTCCCCACCTCGGCCTCCTCCACCTCCCTGGTGAAAGAAACAAAAAAGAAAAGCAGCTTCCGGGAGCACACTGCACAAATAAGACCGTGAATGTTTTTGTTCACCTTTGCACCAATACAATCGGCTACACATTTGTCACTCTACTATGAACCCACTCAATTTGGTATTTAGTTGTTTGTGTTGAGCATGTACACACGCTATTATTCATAGCCTAGTTTTGTACTAAAACCAAACAAAACGCCCCTGACTAACACAACAGAGTCTGGAATATTGAATAGCCTACAATGTTACATTAGCCATTAACGCAATGACCGAAACACATTTGAAGTTATTGGAGAAGAATTGGTTTCTATTGAAATGTCACTTCCGGCACTGGTGCGCAGCTTGAGCGCAGCTTGACAGACGCATGTTCCCTCTACGAGGGAGTTTAGGGAAAGACGGAGCCACCCTGTCAATCACCATGAAGGAACCATGGGAGTAAACTGCCAGGAAAGGTCGCCTTAACCAGTGTGTTTACACAGAAGATTGATTTAAATGCTTTAAAGACGTCAACTATGCTCCGCTCCACTGTGGGACATTTCCACCTGATCGCGCAAACTGGGAATGCTCTCTCCACTTGGACAGGAATTAGCATGAGGCGTCACGTATAACAACAAAACTTAGCAACTCCCTCGAGTTGTCTGCGCCTTTTTGCGCTCTGATCGTTACAAAATACAAGCTACTGCTGATATTTGTTCTAAAGGCGGTGCCGTGGAGCTTTTAATGCTTTTCAAGCCAGGGATATACGCGCTAATTTGACTTACAACTGGGAGAAATCTGGTCTGTGCATTTCAAAGAACTGCTCTGTCGGTTTTGAAGACGAGCTGGCGGTATGTACTTTACAAAATTGAAAATACTAAGACAAGTTCGAAACTTGGTCATTTGAGGATTGTGCCACCGTTTTTTTCAGGTAGCATACTTAAGACGACACTCCCAAAACAAACGAAGACAAACAAGCTTTCTCCGCTCAAACTCAAGAAGGAGGGCAGGAAAGGGAGCAGATATGAGCGGGGGAGAGGTGGTGTGCTCGGGCTGGCTCAGAAAGTCTCCTCCTGAAAAAAAGTTGAGACGTTACGTAAGTCCACTTTATATCACACTCTTTCTCACTGTAGTAAAAAATAACCTGTTCGTTTCAGTAATCATGACACATTATATGGCTGCGTCTGTGCGCATTTACGCACCAGAGCAAAGTGCACGGCAGTTGTTGTCCTCATATTTGTTGGATACATTTCAACAAATTGTGTTAAGTTGTGCATTTCCCCTACATAAAATTAGAATGTTTTTCTTCTTCAGCTTTTTCTTCCTCTTTACAGAGAATGGTGTTTTTACTGTCGCTTTGCACATGGGTCTATTGTTTTGGATAATACTTACAGGTTTCCTTAACGTGACAGTGTTCCTAGTTGGTATTATATGACACACCACAGCCTTCTAGTTTAACCCTTCAGGATTTGATTGATTTCTCTTCAATCCATAACACCTTATATTGATTACCTTGGGAATAATGTGTATACAGACACTCCTAGTATAGTAGCACAGGGGGACTAGCAGAGCACAGGCTTGTAATTTAATTTTTTTTCTAATAGCAGTTGCAGCCAAATGATTCTGATGATTCATGACAAATGTTGCTGTACGTTGTTCAATATGGATCAGAAGCCTGAGATGCTATGAGCAAGTCACATGGCTCTTCACACACTGTTGTGCTTTTAAATAATAACAAATTAGCAAGGACAGCACGGTCACACGGTGCAATTCTCTTTGGTGACTTATTGTGCCACTGCTTAGCAGAACAACAGCTGAGATTCAAAAAGCAATTAACTTCAAGAGAATAAGCTATCTGTCCAGCTATTGCGGTTTTCCCTTGTGGACGGCTGGATATTTTTTCTCATATTGAGATTGAATTACCCAGCTTTCAGCTTGAGAGGAGGGAGGCTTTCTATTCTGCTGTGTGGAATGAAAGCTTTTTTTTGTGCATGTGTAGAAAAGGCAACAAAACTACATTGCACCCACAGTATCATCTGATCGGGTGACAGGAATGTCAGGTGCATTTGGCAGAAGAAGTAGGCTCGCTAGTAGTTACTGCTGACGTGAGATAATTATGTCAATACTGGTTTGTAATAACAATTCATGGCAATGAACGAAAAGCTTTTGCTTTTCTTAAAGGTTATGATGCCATTAATATCTAAGGTGTAATAGGTGTATAGGTGTGACCTTTCCAGAAAATGGATGATCTGCTTCTTCACTGATGATTAGGACTGCAAGCTTACTCGCAGTTGTATTGAAATAGCAATTTTTATGGTCATAAATGGCAAATCGAGCAGCAAGTCTTTAAAATGATCCCGTCTCCATGGATTCCTATGGTACAAAACCTGTTAAGCTTTAGTTTGGGCTTCTACAAACAAGTTCTGAAATGCATTCTTGTATTAGTTTCCCAAATCATACTTCTTCTCTTAATATATTAATGATCAATGTTGAAAACTGAATTGCAAATCTTAATCTAATTAATTATTGTTCTTAAACTCTTCAGCCCGCTCATTGGACGATTATGCCTGTAGCCTTACCAACTCCAGGTTTGATTTGCCAAATTGCTCTCCACAGCTACGCTGTTGGGTTTACAGCGGACTATGCCTCTAAAGCCTCTGACAGCGTTTATAACTCTGCATGTCAGCACAGAACAAGAGCTGGGATTGTAATAATAGCTCAATTAAGCACTATAACAACTGGATTTTATTTATTTATGCACAAGTTTACACAAGAGAGGTCTTAACTACTGATGGCCCAATACATGTAAGCTAAAATGATTTGTCTTCTTCAGACTCTTCTTCTTCTTCTGTGTCCTGCCATCTCCCGCCTCTGCTCTACACATGCCTTAACATTCCTAATAATGATAAATGAGATTGTGTAGACTAGGGATGGGTGATGGTGACCAAAATGAATGTCTTGATATTTTTGTGGCACTTTCTCGATAACGATGAAGAAACATGGTAAACTTCTTAATTTAGTTTGCTTTGTCGCTCAAAACGACAATTAAAAGTACTTTGTTCCCATTTTTGCAGCTTTTGGTTGGTTTCTTGACATTGGAACTATACTCGTCATTGTAAATTTGCATATCTTCCAAACAATAATTTTGATATTTAGCTATTTATTTCAGGGGGGGCCTCCGAAAGCTGTCCACACATTGTAAGCAGTTTAGAGCCACTTGTGCTCAAAAGTTTACATCCCCTGACAGAATGTAGGGTATGTAAACTTGTGCATTTCATACAATATGAATGATGACACAAAAACCTTTATTTCACTCCTGGTTAGTGGTTGCGTGAAGCCATTTATTGTCACTGTTTGTTTCCCTGACCAAAAGTTTACATATTGTGCATCTTGAATCCCTGCTCCTGCAGGTGCAGACTGTCGTTGTGTCCTTGGGCAAGACACTTCATCCAATGCCTATGTGTGAGTGGTTGGTGGTGGTCGGAGGGACCGTTGGCGCAGATGTGAGCAGCCTCGCTTCTGTCAGTCTACCCCAGGGGAAACTGTGGCTACAATAGTAGCTTACCACCATCAGCATGGAGTGAATGAGCCCCCTCCTTTTCATGTGTGAAGCGCTTTGGGTGTGACTATGTCATGAAAAGCGCTATACAAATAAAATTCCCTTTCCCTTAAAAGAAACATCACTTTTGTCCTGTATTTCAGCTGAAGTGAGTTTTTCTTTGCTCCTGAACAATTTTCCTGGCAGTTGTTGAAGGTCATGTAAACGTTAGATCAGGGACATTTGAGTCATTTCTGTTTCATTTTGCCCAGGAGATGTTCAATTTATTAAGGGGGGTCGTGACATTCTGTATTTTGGGAATAGCTGTTGCCGACAATATATTATTGCCCACCCCTAGATTCGACGTAACAGTTTAAAAAAGGGGCTTACTTTTCTACATAACCTTATAAAAGATACTAAAGGACAAAACAAATTAAATTCCACTCCGAGACAAAAGGCCTTGACTGCTGCATGTCTAGTTTCAATTTTGAAGCAGCTTTTACAATTCAGTCCATCAAAAAGTAATTGGGACTAAACCGAGAAGATAAGGACTAAAACCCGGCTTTTAAATATTGTAATTCATAACGCATGTTAATCTTAGATGCTGTATAAAGAACCAAATTGGACACATTTCTGTAAGAAAGAAGACTATTCACCATCACTGTGCCATTTGCAGACTCCACGATATAGGTATTGTGCTCACTCCACTCCACACTGTGCAGCCCTAATTGCCGCCTCCTTGGACACAGTCTAGTCAATGCAGTTGACCTACTCCCGATGGCATTCGTAACTGACCTAGTAATCTGTCTTTATTTTATCTGCGGTATTGCGTTGCTGTGAAGCGGTAGGTATTTGGCCATCCTCTTCTCTTTGTGTGAGGTCAGCGAGCGTGGTCACATGAGGCTTTGTAATCCATCATGGTGCTGACAGTTCTTTTTTTGACCCACGACAAATTGTACAAATGTTAAGCACCTACTTTGACTTACGTTAGGGCTTGTTTGTGTCTAGATGTTGATATTTTCATTGTAATAATATTTATGGAGTAAAAAAATCAAATTTTTTTGGTCATATTAATCAATCCCAATTTTTTCTTTTATTTTTGAACAAAAGTGTAGTATTATTATTACAAGCTCCACAATCTGTTATCTCCACATATTTTGTGTGATACAAAAAGCTTCAAATGTTTGCAATAAAAAAAAACAAAAAAGTCTCGGCAGATTAGTACCTAAATAAATACCTTGTGTTGTTACAAACTTTTTCCCTCTCTTTGAACATCTTTCAGCATCCAAATGTACATAAATGGCTTTACTTTTCTGACAATGGACTGGGAATTACTATAACGCTAAATTCAAATATTTTATCAATGGGATCCACATTTTTTCAAATTTATGGAGGTTATTTTTTTCATTGTATACTCCTGTATGACTCTCTCCTTTCATTGATGTATTGTAGGAGGGAAGTGGTTTGTACCAGGATGCAGTTATCATTTTTTCCCCTACCAGTACACGGACTATTAAAACCACATAAACTAGATTATGCAATAATTCACAACAATAGACAATATATAAATTTTAAATAAACCTTTAGAAATGAATGTTTTCCTCTCCAGGACCATTTAACGCACACAAATCTTTCATTGTACTCCTCCAAACTCCAAACCACATGATGCTACAGCCATAAAATTGCTAAATGTGACGATTAAAAAGCCAATTGACGATTTGTGAGGTTGAGCAAAGTTGAGATTGCAGTTTTGATTCCTTACGGTTAATTGCCCAGCCCTGTTGTCAAGTAATCTATACGACTTTACATAACCTTGGCATCAGGTGTTAAATTAGTCTGAATGTTGCCATGTAGGAGTAGGTGTTGCTTTGGTGTGAGCTATGAGCCAGAGCGAAAGGAAAAAGATGCTACTAAGTGTTCCTTTACAAACACTCCAAACTAAATGGGGCGCTTTAATTTCATGCATCTCTTTACAAACATAATGCATGATTTTTATTTATTTATTTGCATAATTGTTACGTAAAGTGCTCATGCATAAGTATTACGAATTACTTGGCTTGGTGGCAGGGTGCGCTTGAGCCAAGAATTGTTTACATTTACTTGTACGTTAACAGTTGATGCACTATTATGTCGTAATGTTCCAAGTAATTTTTACTTAGAAGCTGAAGACATGCCCAGAGCAGTGCTTTGCTTCATCCGCGTGTGTTTAAGAAGTCCTGGCTAACTGTTGTTGGAGTTTTATATTCTCTCAAATCAGATAAGATAATTCTTTATTGATCTCACACACAATATAGAAATGTACTTTTTACAGCAGCTCTCAAGAACACATAATAATAATGGAATAAAGGTCCCTTATGTACAATGTATAATATGTACATGGAATAATGAGGCTCCAATACTAAAGTTTAGTGTAGGCAATATGGTGAAAGAATTAATATCTCATTTTCTCAATAAGTTACATTTTATTGTTATTCCTGTACACATAGTAAGGTCTGATTTACTAAGCTGCTACTAAGAACTACTAAGAGTACTACTTAAAATTAGCACATGAGATTTTATGTCGTGTTGCACCTGATTTATCATTAGAAACTTTATATTATTAGTGGTGTAAGCCTGATGTCTAAGTGAGTGCTGCGCATCCAAGTAAATCAGACCCTCGGTAGCTACGGTATATCTTTTTAAGAGCTAAATAAAGTTACCATCAGCGGTTTTACACTTCAGTTTGATTGGCTAAATTCCCCCATCAGTCACTCAGACCTTGACGGAGGCTGTCCATCATGAGGCGTGAGTGGGAAAGGCATGTGTCTGAGCAGCATTTGAGTTGTGTTAGAGCTGCATTTTACAGAAAGGCACTGTATCTCTCTCTCTCTAAATCTAAATTCATCAGTCGGATCATGATGCAATTTTATGTCATCATGTTGCCCCCTCTTAGCTAGTGTATCCAAAAGTATTGTACAGTAATAGGCTAGAGTGATCCATAATTGTAATTTTGAAAAGATCATGTATGTTATTACAGATTTACAAGTCTTTATGTGTTCTGTGTAGTTGCAAAACAAAGCACTGGATTCCAGAGCTGAGCATGAACACAAAGTAATGTGAACCTGCAGATCTCAGTAGGTGTCTGTTTAGCCATGTCCTGAGCTGGGGCCCCCCAGCTTTACCTGATTAGCCACTCAGGGCAAAGTTTGCCTCCAAGGCTCTGTTGTTGATTGGCCCAGCACAAAGGTGAAAGCGTCTGAAAGGTTGCCCGAGTTCCCAGCCGCCTAACAACTTCATGGAATGCTATACCTAGTTTGCTATTTTATTGCCGTCTTGTTATGTTTACAATGGGTTCAGAAAAGTTTTCTTTTCTATTCAATTATGTAGCAAGCTACACTAAAATAGAAACTATTCATTATGCCTGGGCCATACCATATCGTACACCGTTATCATTTTTGGATACCGTTGTATATTTCTAATACTGTGATAAATATGATATAACTTGCATGTGCCTACAGCTGATTGTCTGCATTGGCACTGGCAGGATGCACAGAGACGCAGAGAAGAGGGAATGCTTTGAAAACCTCAAAAAAAGTGTTGAAGTAAAGGGAGCATTTAACATGAATTTGCCCAGTTCACTAAAGACTGTGTTTTTGAAGTATTTTGTAAGGTCTAAATGATATAGCAATATTTGTCTTTTATATCGTGATATACATTTTTGCCCATATTGCTCTGCCCTATACAATTCATCTCTATTGGTAAAAAACAATTCAACACATATTACTCGACAATAATGCATTACAAATAAAAAAAAAGTAAAAGTAACTTTATTTGTGCTGTTTTTGAACACACTGAACAAACGTTTAGGTCAGTGATCATTTCTATTGATGCACAATTATAAACAAAAGCACTTCTGTTTACAGTCAGGCTGAGTGTAGATCTTATTTTTAAAGAATAAACATTTGCAGCACCAGATTCAAGAGAATGACATGTACAAGAATAGATGGTTTTGAATACTCCCTGAACCCACTGTACACTGACAACATTAATTCGCAACATCAATGTCTCATTGGGGGCAGCAGGCATTTAGCCACTATTGCTTAATGCTTAAGTTGGGTCTTTCCCAGCCAAACTTCATCAAAACTCAATCCTCTGCGGTTTTCTGTTTCATTGACTCTGCAGTTTCCATCTGGTTCCAATTTTCTTTCATTTCTTCACCTTTGGAGTTGTGAAACTACATTTATGAGAACACTCAGAAGACTGTAGTGACATTGCAAGACATTATCATAGCATTCTTTCTACCTCTTTGCAACAGTGTGTCACTGAGAGCACTGCTGTTACCATAAGCTATTCTTACACTGACTGAAAGTGTGCTGTTTTGGCAGCAACATTGGCGTACGTCACTGTCGATGTACAGTCAAGCTGTTGGAGGTCAGTGTAGTGCAATGTGCTCGGATGTACTCCTGTTTGTACTGCGCTGCTCGTAGCCGCTGGAAACTGATTATGGTTTTGCACAACACTTTGTGTAGCCCTTAATATGGCCTCAGTGCAGCATTGTGAGGAGCTGTCCGTCCGGAAGAAGGAAAATATTGAACCCTGAAGGCCCAACTCTGCAGGGCTGTAAAGGACATGCTCCCTGCTGCTGCTGCTGGATCTTCCCACTGTTGGGCTGGTACAAAGTGCATTTATTTTTTACATGGAAGTGAAACCTTGCTATGAGACTGACTTACTGGATGTCATGAGTAATCAGCACAAAGGAATTATGTCTACAAAAATGTGCCTGCGTAGTGAAAAGTACACAGCATTTTGATTAAGTCAAGGATTCATTAAATCTGCTTAGGAAGTGGAACACAGAACAAACCCTCTGTACAAGCTTGAAGAAACAAACAAACAGGCAGCCCCGCGGCTCACAGAGCTCCACTTGTGCAGCATTAGCCTCTTGGCTAACAAAGAAGAACCACTGGGCCATGTCCTGACCGCCACAATAGCAGCCCACTCCATTTGGAGCGAGAAAACTGGTGTTGTGTGATCTACCACAGCTTGAAAATGGATTGTATGTGCCATTAATTATTAAATGGCCATTTCAAACAAATAGACATTAAATATTCATATTTGTGGCACTACAATAGTTATCATACTGGCCCACTTTTGTCCCAGACACTGTCTGCCACCTCTGCGTAACACATACATGGATCACTTTCATGGCAGCTTTAAGCATGAAGCATTCTTCTTACATAATCACTGGAGACAGTTCTTATGTGCTATTTATACAAGATACAACTTTTGTGAAGGTTCTCAGTCGTACAGGAGTTGTCCATCGTAGGCAAAAATTCTTCAGTCTTCATCTGTACTCTGTAGTTGAACTACAGAGTAAATAAATGGTAAATGGTCACATTTATATAGCGCTTTTCTACCTGCTTTAGGCACTCAAAGCGCTTTACATCAAGGAACCACTCACCCATTCACACTCTCATTCATACACCAGTGTACGCAGACACTGGAGGCAAGGTGGGTGAAGTGTCTTGCCCAAGGACACAACGACAGTGTGCACCTGCGGGGATCGAACCGCTAACCCTCCGATTACAAGACGACCCGCTCTACTACTTGCGCCACCGTCGCCCCATACAGTACAGATGAAGACTGAAGAATTAAGATACAACTTTGTTTTGTCACATTACAGTAGGGTTCTCATGGCCAATATAGTAACATTTGTAACATTACATCAAGCTTAGGGCTGAGTGTAATTGTTGTTTACATTTAACCATGGTTTTAAACATGAATGTGGCAAGTTTCTGTTTCTTCATATAGACTGTTATTAAAGCAATGATCTGACTCTTCACAGACATGTCATTGCGTCAGAGAGAGGAGCAAAACCACAAAAGCTAAACAAGGCTTAAAAAACCTCCACTTTGTTGGCAGCTGAAAGCATGTCTGTGCTCCAACTTTATTTTGAACCTGTCATGAATCCCTATAAATAATGTAATTCACACATTCAAACTTGATGCGAACTGTACCTCCAGTATCTCATCTTGAATGCCCTGCTAACTTTGTAATGTAATGGCTTAGATGAGAAGAAGAGGCTGGTTAGAGGTAACAACTGTACAACAGAAGAGCTTTGACCTGTTGCAAAATCAAATCACCATGTCCCACTTTTGCTCTACCCAGAGAAAGGAAGTCAATTTATAACCAAGTGTCTCCTCGCAGGAGCATTTACATCTGAGAGAAGATTGACGAGATGATTTGCTAAACTAATATCAGAATCACATATTTGTCGAGGTCTTAACTAGGTTAGCTGGTTATTTTTTTTGTTTGCAGAAGAGGGGATATTATATTGCCTAAATGAATTGCAGCTTGCAGCAGATTCTTACTGCATTTCGACTTGAACCAACTCCTGAGCGGTGCAGCCCACTGTCAGAGTGCAAAGACTTGGTTCCTATGCAGACTTGGTTTTCCTGTTTGAGGCTTGGGAACCAGGCTGTGCGTATTCTCTGGGAACATGATTCTGACGAGTTGTAAAACGATCCGTTCGTTCTATTTGACACGGTGCCAAGCTCGGGAGTTTGAAGTGCAGCTATTATTAAACACAGATGATAGAGCCCTCTCCACTATTTGGAAAGAAGCAATTTAACTGTTTGTTTTTATGTTTTATTTCTGGCGTTATGTAGGCTATAAATCAGTACAAATCTTCTTGATCTGGTTCGAGAGTATTTCCTATATGTTTTGTGAGTTTTCTTATATCCCACCATGATTGCAATTAGCCTCAAGTTATACAGGTTTTAACCAGGTAGTATTTTTGTAATTTTAGTGATTACTTGGACGGATCAGAGGATTTCCAATTCCCAATATCTCTTATGCAGCATTTGAACACTATACACGTTACATAATAGACTGCTGAATAAGCAAAACTTTAAGATGTAGTCAAGGGTATTATCTGGGGATTAAGTTCTGTGTTTGCCTGTGTATGTTGTTCAGTGTAATCAATCGTAGGGCTGCACATGTTTAGCACACTGAATACATAGCAAGACCCTAAAGAGACACCATATTTTGTTTGCAAAGTATATTCACCAATTGTGTCGATTGGCAATTGTAGTTTTGATGCAATTGCAATTCATCTTGCAAACCAAAAAGCACAATATGTCTCAAAATGGTTCATGAAAAATTGATTGCAGAAATGTTATTTGTTCACGGTTGCATTCAGAACCTCATGGGTGTGCAATGTGTGGACAATATGACGTCACTCCAATATTGGTTGTTGCTCTGATCATTCTCTTGTCAATAATCCCTTAATATCTCTGATAATATAAGTCATTATTTTGATATCAATCAGGGTGCCTGCAGAGTCTTAAGAAGGAATGAATGGAAAGTTTAGAATTATAACTAACCAAAATTAAGACCCTCTTAATTAGGAGTCTTAATCATGATTTAGGAAGTCTTAATTTTCTCGGGCATTTAGGTGACAATAGCCTCAAAGGTCAAGTTGGTTAATTCTGTAAAATAACAGGAATTTCCAAGATACTCACTGAAACAAACAAAGCAAGCATGCAATGTAGCATTGTATATACAGTGGGGAAAAAAAATATTTAGTCAGCCACAATTGTGCAAGTTCTCCTACATAAAAAGATGAGAGAGGCCTGTAATTTTCATCATAGGTAGACCTCAACTATGAGAGACAAAATGAGAAAAAAAAATCCAGAAAATCACATGGCCAAGACCAAAGAGCTGTCAAAGGACACCAGAAACAAAATTGTAGACATGCACCAGGCTGGGAAGACTGAATCTGCAACAGGAAAGCAGCTTGGTGTGAAGAAATCAACTGTTGGAGCAATTATTATTATTATTAGAAAATGGAAGACCTACAAGACCACTGATAATCTTCCTCGATCTGGGGCTCCACGCAAGATCTCACCCCGTGGGGTCAAAATGATCACAAGAACGGTGAGCAAAAATCCCAGAACCACACGGGGGAACCTAGTGAATGACCTGCAGAGAGCTGGGACCAAAGTAACAAAGG
>OMNZ01013995.1:1572-12172 GCA_900303255.1 Lesueurigobius sanzi | reverse complement strand
TTGTGAAAAAACTATGTTGACTCTGAAGGCATTGGTTCTAGAAGTTTTTTTTGCAAATATTGTTGCTCTGATTGTTCCAAATCTTGGATCATAATCTAATCCGAGCAGAAAGAGGACTCTCTCTCTCTCACTTTTACAATCCCAGAGTGAATTTTAGAGGCTCTTAGCTTTCAAATGAGGAATGACATGTGGAACTTGTACAAAGAGCATCCTACAAACATTAGCTTTAACTTTACTCCATCAAGACGTCCTCAAACGCTGTCACTTTAGCTTCATGTGCAAAAAGCTTTTAACAATTACACTTTCCATGCACCTTTTTGCACCAACCGATGAATTGATTAATCGTAAAAATAATAGGCCGATTAATCGATTACCTAAATAATCGTTAGTGACAGCCCTACGTCATACCAACATGTCCCGCCTTAAACCCCCATGCAGGTATGTCATTGGTCGAGCCGAGCGTAAGTGATTGGAGTCTTTCAAGATGTATTTCCTCGAGTTTGTGAAATCACAATCTCGTGGGAATACATCTTGCGTCAATTTTAGGGCCAATCCACATGAAACAAAAAACTGTAACAAAGTTCAATGTCTGCTCTGTCAGCACATAATGAACTACGGTCGAATTATTTTCTCATAAAAGTGTCCAAATGTGATGTTGGCCAGTAGAAAGGTCTTTCAGCCATCAAGGACATCTGTTAATTTTCTTTTTGGAAATTTCTTTCAAAAACTATTTCTCTCCCGTAGAGTTGTATTGGCACCTGCCCTCCAAACAAAATAGAATTGCACTGTACTAACTGTGTTTAGTGCGCAATGTGTGTGAGAAAATCTGTACTGACTGTTCGCCGACTGGACACAGACACTTGCTAATAATATTTAGCTGCTGAATTTATTGTGTGAAGTGACTCGCGCGGTCCGTCTCATTTTAAATCAACAAAACCGTCCTCACTTTGAAGTCTGAACCCGTCGCAACAAAAACCTTTTCATCTTCCTCCGTAATTGTTTATCTCCTTCATGAGAAACGGACCCAGGCCCTGTAAATATTTTGGTTCGTTTAGCTAAAGGAATTGTTTCGTTTGTCGACAGTGGCTTCTATTTATGTGTCAAATAAACACTTTTGTCGGGCTTTAGTGTAAATGGTAAATGTCGCAAGCGCTAGTCTTTAACCTTTGCAAAATAGACCGTGCGGCGGTGTTAATGTCGTCGGCTACAGTATTTTGTCATCATTTTGGTCAAAGTAATGTTTGCTGACTAACTTTAGAACAAACGAACAAACACTTGGAAACAATTAAGCTATATTAGGTATAATATTTTCGTAAACAAACTGAGCAGGATTTCCAGCTCCTTTCCCAGCTCGGGCTCACTCACGTGCACGTTTTAAATGTGCCGCAGTGTCATGGCCCACTGCTCGCTTCTCATCTCCTGAAGCTGCAAAGCGGGTTATAAAGTGTCTTGTAACCACGGCCCCTTTGACACGGCAGAGAGTCACATCTGCCGAGCTAAAAGGCTGAGCGCTGGAGCCGTGAGAGCAGCGAGTCATCCAAAAGACCCTATATCATGGCAACTCAGACTTCCTACTTCTGTCTAATAAGTCCTCCACGACAAGCGCGTTAAGAGGCTTAGGTGAATTAGGAAAATGTGGGATTTACTAATGGAGTCGGCAGGAGCGAAAAGGTCTGAGGCATTTTGGTGCAGGACGTTTCGACTCCCCAAGTAAAAAGAAAGAAGGAAAAAAACAGCTGCCAGCATTTTTGCACTGAGAATATGAAAAAAGAATATTTCCAAGTTAATTAAGATTTATTATAGTGCAATGAAATTTTTGTTTTCTTAATTTAAGTTTCACTGGCAGATTATTGTACTTAACTACACAAATCAATGGATTCCAGGGTGAAAGTGACATTTTCTAATTCGTTGGAAAAAAATAAAAAATACGGAAAACTTGCAGTACATTTTTTGTCATATTTATGTCAGTAATATAAAGCAAACATTTCAAATTGATACAGTATGTCTCAATTGAATTGTTGTCCCCTATTCACCTGTTACCCTTATTCACCCTTCATTTTATATCCAAGAAACCATATAAAATCATATAATTAGTAGCAATCCATTTATTAAAACTGCAAACAGTGGGCAAAGATTCTTCAGTCTTCGTTTGTACTCTGTAGTTGGAGTGTTTATCCAAAAAGCTTTGTCAGCGAATGAACAGACTCGTGGGTCTCTTTAGACAAAACCAGTAGGAGGAGTTGACCTCTAAGTCCCACCTCTTTTGGTTCTAAAGAACCAATACCATATCTCATTGACAATTCATTGTTTGATGTTTGATATTGACTTGTTTTGTGTTTGTACTGACCTTTGAGATGACTCCAGTTGTGATATTGGGCGTTACAAAAACGGATCGAATGATTGATTGATTGATTGATTGATTGATTGATTGATTGAAAAACATCTGACCTATTCACACCTAATTAATACTTTACTTTGCTATTGACTTGCCCTGGGCTTTGTTCTAAGGCTGTTCACGCCTCTCTATGGCCCTGCTCTGCCCAAAAGTCCAGCTTCATTAGCATGACATAGGTACAGTATGGTTTCTGTCTAAGGATGTAGTTGTGGACCGGTTTCTGTCTAAGCAGTGGCGTTTCTAGGGGGTGGCCTGGGCTGGCACGTGCCACCCCTAGAATCTGACAGGCCACCCCAGGTACCACCCCACTCAGAGGCGGAAAGATTTGAATGCACCTCACACACCCCCTTGGTTTTCCGATATGCAGACGTTTTTTACCGTAACTCTGTCAGAGTACCTCCGATTTGAACGATTAAACCATTAAAAAGCTCTTGTCTTGCCCTTTCCAATGTTGTACAGGGTATTAGATTAATTTACCGCATGTATCCCCATAGCGCGGTGCAAAATAGAGGAAGTAAAGAGTTTTCTGCTATTCTGCTGAATCTGACCAGAGACAAAGCCATTTCATCAGTCAAATTGTATTTATGACAAATACTATTGCTAGAGTTGTTCATAGTTCCTGAAACATAAACATTGTTACATTATGTAGATAATTATGCTTAGGGTAATAAAGATATAGGCTACATCAAAATATAAGATAAAAATGTAGTTTATCATTTAGTTTATACATGAAGTTGAATTCATTTAACAGCTGCAAAATAATAACAAATAAAAAATCTGAGTGAAATATCTGTACATGCTAAAGGGTCACAGAGTGAAAGGTTGTTTCAATAGAGGATCTATGCCGCCTTCTGACGGAGCAGACTTTACTTTCATTTCTGCAGCGCGGGGCTGCAGCGATAGCTCCATTATCATAGTAAATAAACGCGTGTGTGGATTAAAAACTGCAGCTAATGATAAAAACTTCACTCAAACCATGAAAGTTAAGTGTGGACGGTCAGTGTGTGCGTGAGCCTGATGCAGAGGAGGCCATTCCCATTTGCAGCACAAAGGAGACTTCACTCGGAGTAAAATATCCTTCGTGCTGCATGAGGCAGTGCACATCAGTGTTTATAGTGGCATATGAGCTGGCGAGGGCAGAGAGGGTGAAGGATCTGGGCAGTTGTACTGGTGCCACAAGAAAAAAAAAATCAGTCAATATTCATAATGTATAATAATAACATGTTAAAAAATGGTGCTAAAACACAACAAATGGGTTATATGTTTGCCAAAAAGCAGGACATACGATGGTCGATGGTTTACTGTAGACTGTTGGGTGCCTCCCCTGCAGAACTAGGTGCCCCTCATGTGCCACCCCAATAAAAACGGTCTGGACACGCCCCTGTGTCTAAGGATGTTGTTGTTGACCACTTTCTGTTTAAGGATGTTGTTGTTGACCACTTTCCGTCTAAGGATGTTGTTGTAGACCGCTTTCTGTCTAAGGATGTTGTTGTCGATCGGTTTCCGTCTAAGGATGTTGTTGTAGACCTGGTCTAAATTAAACCTAAACCTATTGCGGTTCATAGATGGATTCTCTTTTTTAACAAATATGGCCACTTTGACTCCTCTCTCAAACCATTTATTTTCTTTTGTTAAAATCTTAACCACACTGTCCTGAAATGAGTGATAACAAGCTTCCTTCCCCCTCGCTAGGCCACGCCCCCTAGTATGACGTGTTGTCGAATGTTCTTATTGTGGATTTCCATGGTAAAAGTGAATTTTCCCGAACTATATTTAGCAAAAATCATTTCTTTTGTCTTTTTTTGTATCATTTGACATTGTATCATTATGTAAATGAGCAAATCAACCAATCAATCTTTACTTATTACCTGTCATTAGTCGAGCCACGAATGTCTCCGTGAGCTGCAGCAGTTTGTGGTCGAGGTTTTGGAGGAATGAATGATGCGGTAAACAGCGCACGCCAAACACTGCTAACAGGGTGTGGAAGCCTGCAGCGGCGCAAATGCAAACCATTATTATTATTATTATTATTCTGGGGAGGAACTTAGCCACACAAAAAAATAAATGGTGCAAAAATGGTGGTCAGTACCGGGAGGCAGAGGCAGACACAGGCCGACCGCCGCTTCAAGGATTCGAAACATGAAATGAAACACGGACCACTCTCCCGCACTGCCCCGCTGTGAGCTGCAAAACAGAGAGAAGGGAGGTGGAGTCTATAGTATTACAGCAGTGTTGATTTTGTTGACTAAAATATTTCGTCTTGGTGAGACACTGCAGGGGAATGAGGGAAACATTTTAATTAAGTGTTGCTGTTTGTTACTGACATGAATATGAGAAAAAATGTATTGCAAGATTTCAGTCCTTTTGTTTTTTTCACATACAAATAAAAGTAGCCTAAATTGCTTATATTTTTTTTACTATGAAATCCAAATAATGGATAGAGATACAGTTGTAGCCAAAAGTTAACACACCCTGCAGAATGTGTTTGTAAACTTATGCATTTCATAGAATATGAGTGATTTACACAAAAACCTTTATTTGACTCATGGTTATTGGCTGCGTTAAGCCATTTATTGTCAAAATGTTTGTTTACGCTTTTCAACTAGAAACTTGCCAAATGTCCCTGAACAAAAGTTTACATATTGTGCATCTTGAAACAAACTTTTGGAAAAAAAAAAATTGATATACAAAAATAGGGCTGAACGATTTTGGAAAATAATCGAATTGCCATTTTCTTCCTTAATATTGCAATTGTGATTTAATACGAGATTATTTTTTCAAGGTCCTCTCTGGCTGAACGATTTCACCAAACAATAAAATGTAAATATAATGTAACATTGTTGTTTATCTAAAACAAAAGAAAAGCTAAATTGTAATGAATCAGGCCCACTTACTTGAGGCATTTTGTAAAAATAAACTATGAATCATACAGTATAAGCCTAATCAAATTTATATTTTCTTAATATGACTTTTATTTGTTTGCCAAACTATAGCTTAAAGACTTTATTGCAATCTGCTGTAAAATGTATTTCTTCAAGGAGAGATTGGCCTAACTAACAGTTACATTGCTATAACTTCTCCATTGAGATGCTATGGGCGCTACAAGGAACTCTTTACTCTTTACAAACAGCACATGGATTAATCTCTGTGCAGGACACACGTAAATAAGCCCAAGGCAGTAGAAAATACAAGATGAGCATTTGTGCAGGGCAGGAGAAGTCTACAGACTGCAGGATTTTCCAGTCTTAAAAGATTTTTAGATGTCACATTGTAAGACATGGGGATTGTAAACTGGAGGGCTGCACTCGTCTCCACTGTGTGATGGTACAAAGTGGAATCATACAGTAGATAAGTTTGTGCCAGCGAGTTTCAGGCTGCAGACGCCTGTGTTTACTGAGGCCAGAGAGATCATCGCTGTGGCAAGAGGATGGTTCCCTCTGTGTTCCAACATATCAGAGTCTGCCTGATATGTTACTGGTCATTTTAAGTGTGGCAATTGTAACCATTGTCATAATATGGTGAACACTACTCATTTTATGGATGTGAATTCAGACAAGAAATATGAAATCAAATCATTTATTAACTGCAGTACCACATTTGTAGTCTACAGATTAGAGTGTCCATGTGGGCTTCTATATAGGAAGGACTAAACGTAAATTAAAAAACAGACTTTGTGAGCATAAATATGCCATCAAAACTGGAAACCTCCAATAAAGTATGGCGGTACACTATAAGGAAGCAGGACATGGAAGCTGTGAAAGCCTGAAAATAAGTGGAATTGAACACATCAGAATGTCTTCAAGAGGAGGAGACAGACTTAAGTTGTTACTCCAACAGGAGTCCTATTGGATCTACACTTTAAAGGCCACACAGTCTCCAGGACTAAATGATGAATTGGATTTCATTCCTTTTTTGTAAAAAAAAAAAAAATGTGACGCTCTCATTTGTCTCTCTCTGTGCCTTTAAGACACTACTTAGTCATGTGAACAAGTCACATGACCTCAACATACAAAAGAGGTCTGGCGGCCATTTTGATTCTTTTAATGCAGCACATGCCCCGATGAAGGTCCAGAAAGGCCGAAACGCGTTGGCGTTCTTTTAAAAGAATATTCTAGCCATGAAGTAATAAAGGCTTTTTAGATTTTTTCTAACCCACCGAGTGCCTCAGTCTTTTCTACAATGTATCTGCCTAATGTTTGTCGCAGCTCATTTTTGGTCAAATGATGGTTCTAATAGTAATCTTTGTCCCTGTCACGTACAATCTCTGACCTCTGAGTGATCGCTTGTCGCAGACGGCCAAATTCATGCACTGACACTGTGGTGCTGCTAATAGATAGTGAGCACGGTTACATGCCGTCAAAAACCCTTTCAAAACCGGAATATTAGCAATAACCCGGTTGCGTGTGGCCATATAAACACCCGCAATCATTTTTTAAAACCCAAATATGACCCCCGGGTTACTCCTGTTCTAACCCGAATATTTTGGCATGTATACGCACATCGAAATACCCCGATCAAAAGGAATATTCATTTTTGTACTGCGCATGAACAACCCGCAAGGCATGTTGGTCTTTTGAGTCCAGAAAGTACTCTATATGTGCGGAAGTCAAACGGAAGAGAAGAAGAAGAAGAACCAGATGTAAACAAAGTGCGGCACAACACGTCTTAATCAAGACATGAACATCATGTACTTATGTATTTATACACAGCACGTTGTCCGGAGTCTCGGTTTGTAAAAAATTTAAATAAAAAGAGTTGTGGTTTGGAACGGGATATTCCAAATGATTGACGTACCATTTAAACTGGAATAACTCTGTCAGCTCACACATGCGGGTTATTCCAACTCTTTCAGGAACCGGAGCATTGACCTGACCGGAATATTGACGGGCATAAACGTAGTTAGTGTCTGAAATAAGCTTAGTTCTTGGCGGTAGCAGCATTATAAAAGCTGTTATTTTCACTTCATGAGCACAACCTTCTGCGCACCTTAAATACTATAAACAAAAGCCGATGTTGGAGCACACTCAGGCGTCGCTCGATGCTTTATTCACATCAATGGACCCACAGCGGACTGAGCTACATTTGACAAAATCGTGTGCCTGCCGATTTGCAAATCGTGTTGTGTAAGATCGCGATAAAATTGCAAATGCGATAAATCGTTCAGCCCTATGAAAAAAATGAAAAAGTTCAGGTATGAGTTATATAATGAAGTTTACTTTCATGTAAAGTTAAATGGGTGTGGGTAGTATTTAGCATTAGCTTTTATGAAATATTTATAAAAAGTTGCTATTTTTGCACCGCGATGCTAGTGAGAAAAAAAAAATCATTTTAGTTTGTATATTTGTTGAAAGTACTATGCAAAAATGTCAACAAAGTGTTATAAGTTAGTCAGATGTTTTAACTTCTAGTCAACAATTTAGACATTGATTTTGTTTTCCTTGAGATATTGTTTAAAATGTAACTTTTTCAAGGGGTGTACTCATTTACCCTGAGAACTGTATAGTATGTAAAAGGCAGAGGGAATTATTGGTGTTATACTTACAGGCACAAAGCGCGTGGGCCCAGTTTGTATTTCAGCCAGACGGACTCCAGCATGTGCCTTATGAGCTCCAGCTATGACACAGACAGCAGCGTCAGGAGACATGCACCATTACATTCAAATGAGACCCAACCGGGCACCCGTAGTTCAGTGCTGTTTACGTACTTCAAAGGCGAGCATCTCCAAAACAGAAACAAAACATTACAGGGGTGAGCGGTAATGGCATCCAATTGTGTGATTATGTGACTTCTTCTGTGAGAACGTGGCATGTGATGGGGAAAAAAGTACAAACTGTGTAAAACATGCAGCAGTAGCTTAAAAAGAGTGGGAGGAAATTGTGATATATTAGCAGGGATTAAAAGTGTCACATACAGAGCAGATAAGAGGGCATACCGTGGTACAATTCATACAAATGATGCAGTAGTGCCCTTTAAAATAGGAAAATAGAAACAAACCACAGAACAAAAAGTAGGATTTTTAGCAATTGCTTTTTCCAGAGTCACTGAAAACAAGTTACCTCCACAGCATTATTTCTCGAAAAGGCAAAAGGGCAGTAATAAAGGCCTATCTCGGGGCTACGTTAAATCAATAACATCAGCAGCTTTTTACCATCTAAAAAACATTACTAAGATCAAGGCCCGATCTTGGGGATCAAGACGCACTGGGTCTTGGTCAAGACGTACTGGGTCTGGACTTTAGCGATGGAGTTTGTGCTTCAGACTTGGCGCAGTAAGCGGGTTGGACTGTGGGCTGATTAAGGCCGTGGTTGGTGAAACCATGAACCATTGAAATAGTGATTACTGCAATGATGCCAGCCTCATTTATTGGACTTGCTCATGGACAAATCAAAGCGTATATGAGGCGTAGGAAACGTCACTATTGTCTTTCAACATTTTTTAATCTAGACGTGCACGGGCTTATGCTCAAACCCTCCACCAGCTCACGAGGTGAGACACATACACCGATGATAAACGGCCAAGAAGACAACAGCATAACTGCATTGCCATATTAGGCTACACAGGATAATAATTATTGGTGTCAAGAGAAGGGTTAGAAAAGCCAATGGTGTGCATATTCATGGATTGACTTGGTTTACATGTGTGCCGATCGTCTCCACGCCACGGTGCGAAACTTGTGATAATGGCTTCCTCGCCGCATGCTCGTGCATCGTGTACCAGAACTCACCTGGGTCTGAGCAGGTTCTGATCCATGTCCTCTTTGGAGCGCTGTGTTTGGACCGCTCAACTAATAGACAAACAAATCACTCTGCTCGAGCTTTTACAAGCCTTGCTTCAATTCGCCTCCAGCATGTTTTTGAGCATGTCTTGTGGGCTGCGCAGTGAAAATATGTAGAAAATATTAATTTAGGAGGCAGTGTAGAGATGACATCTACATGCCCCTTGTCCATTATTTAAATGTTAGAGGGGGGCACTGGCTCATTTTGAGATGGATTTTTACTTTTGTAGCCTAAATAGCTTTGAGCAATAGCAATAGCAATTAAACAAATCCCCAAATACAAAGGGTGAAGACATGTTGCAGGCTGTCTCTTGCTTATAAGTGTTTAGCTCAGGGCAGGACAGTGCGTGAACGCTTAAGAGGGTGTGTGCGTGCCTGAGTTGCTCCGTGAAGTGGACGGGTGTGTGTGTGCTCTGGGATGACCGTTGAAGCGGTAGAGATGGTATCCAGGGCAGATAGTGGGTCTATGTGCCGTAATATAAGTGCAGTCTGCTAATGGCCTGTTATTTCGGTGCTATACTACCATATAGCCTACTTTTGCAAGCGTGAAGTTGAGGGAGTTAACCCCGGAGCAAAAGCTGTCTTCGGCCCTGGGGAAGAAGGATCTCCCCTGTGTCCCCCAACCACGGTTAGGAGACGGAAGCAGGAATGGTTAACACAAATCTACAAAGTCAACGTTTCCCCATGTAGCCTATTACTTCTGTGGGATGTGCCAGAGCCTCATTGATCGCGTGCACTGCGGTCCGTATGCGGCGAGTAGACCTGGCTCAGATCTGGTCAAGACCTGGTTTAGTCCTAGTTTAGTCCTGGTTCATATAATGTAAATAATAGCCTTCATCTGCTTTAAATGTGTTTAAGGAAACGATGGGGAGACAGCGGTTATAGGCTACTGTTTTCATATCGCCGAGTGCATGTTTAATTTGATTTAATTGTATAATTAGACCAAGAGATTAAAACCAAATCTTTCCGCATTCTGATTACCATTTTGTTCAGTGCTCGGTGCCACACCATGCCTGACTCCGCCTCTCACACCGCGCTCTGCCAGTCTGGTCTTGGTCTATGGCGCATTGTCGTGGAAGACCATGTACATCTTGATCCCCAAGATCGGGCCCATAGTGTCTAAACCAGACTTAGCGAGGCTAATCCAGAACGCTGCTGCAGGAAATATGACCATATTAGTCTAGTGCTCAGATCTCTGCACTGGCTTCCGTTGCTCAGAGAATAGGCTTTAAAACAGCTCTGAGGACCTCAGGGAGTGGTCTCCTGTTGGTCCCAGAGTCAGGACTAAACATGGTGAGGCTGCGTTTCAATTTCATGCAGCTAAAATCTGGAACAGTCCTGAAGATGTGAGACAGGCCTCAACTCTGACAATGTTCAAATCCAACAGTGTTTAGCTGCATCTGCCACTGAAAGTAGTTTTTCTGCACTCT
>OMNZ01013992.1:3995-26315 GCA_900303255.1 Lesueurigobius sanzi | reverse complement strand
TTTGATTGTATGCCCCCCCCCCTCCATTGGTCAAAGTCATGGCAACAGGGAATCTGATTAGTTGGTGAGATCAGCAAAGGGAGAGACTTACTCAGGCCCAGGCGGTCAATTGTACACATTTTATCAAATATGCCATTCATACTAACAGTCTATCAGTTAAAGCTGGAAAATACCAGTGCTCAGGTATCCAAAAGAATGTTTTTAATCCTCAGATATGTCCACTTTGAAACTACTCTTCACTTTGTCACCGCCAACTCAGTCTTCGCCGGGATGTTAAGTACTGTTGACTGTCGGATCCCTCCCCTTCTCATCTGCACATCTTTGTCTGATGAGAAGTGATCAGCGTGCCTCGTCACTAACTCTCTCTGCCACACAAACATGGAGCAGGTTAATTGAGCGGCGCCCCCTGCTGCCCCTCCAATTACACCCTCACATCCCAGTCACAATAAATAACCACGTCGTCTCAGTGTCACGGGCCACCAGCTCAACTGTGGCCTTTCCAAACACCAAGGACATAAACATCCATTTCGGGAAGTCTGTGGGAGAGAGACGGAGTTTAAATGGCATTCAGTTTAGCCCGAAAGTTGAAGAGAAAATCTATGAGGAGTCTGGACGTGAATGAGAGAGAAGCAGCAGAAGATTGTAAGAGGAAATGGGTTGAGTCTTGTACAATATAACAATATTACAAGTTTTGTGGTGATCAGAAAATGTTATTACATAATTACAGGGGTTGGTGGTCCTACACTCATTTGTGTATAGCAGGGGTTTTCAACTGGTTCTGCCCCAAGGACCACCATTCAGACTAAGCAGCGTCCGTGTGCAATATGGGCCTATTTTTTTTTGTATTTAAGGCTATATACTTCATTTTAAAATGCTTTGTGTTCTCAAATGTTTAAAATAACATGAGTAGAATTATTAAGATATTCATGAATATTCAATATGCAGCAGGCCTAGTTTATTTTTAGTAGTTTAACTGTATAGCAAGTCACGGACCACCAGCAGTACTGCCACGGACCACCAGGGGGCCACGGACCACCTGTTGAAAACCCCTGGTGTATAGCATTGATCTCCAACCAGTAGCTCGGGGTGCCGATCTACTGACCATTACAAGGTCAGTAGATTATGCAAAACATACACAACGCTGGCGCTGTGACGTCATCGTTTTAGGAAAGCTGCGGAGAGGCAGTAACAACCGAGCCGCGAAAATGGCGTTTTGAAATCTTTCCACCCTGAGACGTGGTTTCAAAGTTTATCGTTTACACCCTACAAAACGCCAGCTTCGTGTGGATGATAGGCCGGTTTGATATAATACTTTTGCGTTTAGGCCTGACTTCGTCTTCGTGTGGACAGGGCCTGACTGCACCTGATTCATTAAGTCCAAGAGGAGAAAGAGAGTCCAGAAGTTCTATTCCCTGCGAAGAGTCATTGGGCCTCATTCATGAAACAAACTTAGGCACAAATTTGTTCTTAAGGCCGACTTAAGAACATTTTTGGCATTCACAAAGTTTGTTCTTAGCTGAAAGAGTTCTTCTGGAAGAATAAAACCGTCAGGAGCACTGTTACCCACAGAAAATCTGCAGTTTTAGAATATTATCACAGTTAAAATGGACACAAAAATTCTAATTGTCACACAGCATGAGTCAAATTTTTCTAAAAATGATTTTATTGAGAGAATGAAAGTGATCAGAGGTGGTATAGAGCAGAGATAGTTAGTGTGGACTTTCACAGCTGAAGCTCGTCAGTTGCTCGTTAGTCACACCTGTCGTAATCAGAGGAGAGACAAAATACAGGAGGCTATTTACAAGACATAGTAGCATACAAATTAAATACTTTTACTATTAAATGTAAATGAGTACTGCCTCATGCTCTTGTCATGCCCTTAAATGGAAGATTAGAGGGCGTGTCTTTGTATTTACATAGTCAATATAATGTAAATGTTCTTCGTGGCCCATTGTGTCCAAACCTTAGAAAAAATAATTTTGTTCATTTGCACAGGATTAATTGTTACATACACAAATTGTTAAAAGTTACAAGTTGCTTTTTGCTAGGAGCCATGTTGGTGATGTTTTCCATATGACGTGAGCCCTTATATTTACATTTACAATTCAGCAAACTGCATTTAGGCATAGTCACTTGCAGACAAAATCTATATGCCTACTTTTACTGAACTACAAATGACTGGCAGCATGTCGGTACGGCTTTGTACTAACTGTATTGCCCCTGCATGTAACCTTTGGCCCACAACAAAACAAACAAATGTGACTCCAATAAATCTATGTACCAAAACTAAATGTTACACCCCGAGGTCCCGCACCGTGGCAGATTCTATTGAAAACTAATAAATAACGCTTAACCATTGTCGTACAACTTGGAAGCTCCGGGGCTTTGAACTCTACTTGCCATGAGACGCAAAGAACACAGGTCTCACGAAGGCCGACCCCGCGCTGTGTTCTGCATCAAACGCGTAAAGCAGCGTGACACGTTTAAGTAAGAAGGCATGTCGGACAACGGCGGACGAAAGCCATTGTCATTGATCTGGTCTCGGGCAGCTGTTCCGTGTGCCACGAGCTCACGGTGCCAAGGGGGGGCGGGGGGTCTGGGTAATCGGTAAATCTGATGGAAGGGGATCTGAGGCGGTGAGAAGCTTTTAAAGAGGGCTTGGGAGATCTCGGAACACGATCGGAGGAAATATTATCCAACCCCCCCTACCCCCTCCTTGGAGTGAATGAGTTCCACATAGGGAAGTAAAAAAAAAAGAGAAGCGAGGAGGTGAAGGAGGAGCGGAGGAGGCGAGGGAGTAAAAGCCGGATGTTGTGTGGGATTGATTTTCGGAATGGAAACGGATGGTTTGACTTGACAGAGGAGATGAGTCCTGGATGTGAGCCCCCATGCACAAACAGATAGGAAGATAAGGGAGAGACTTTATAACAGATGGATGTTTGCGGAGTTGCCAGACAAAATAGCTGCTCTACGGAGGTTGCCTGCTCTCACAATTCAGGCTGAGGCGAGACACTGCAGGTGAATAGGGAGATATTTTAAATTGAGTGATATCAAGTAGGAAGCTTTTGCTGTGGATTAGTGACATAAATATGAGAAAAAAATGTATTACAAGTTTCCTGTCATTTTTAAGTCTTCATTTGAATGGGAAGTATTTTACTGTATGCATAACAATTACCAAAATTGTCTATATTAGATTTTGTCGCCACAATGTGAGAAAAATGCACTTTGAGAAAATGGTCATTGACGTTACAATTTCCCGTTCTACGTTGAATCTGTGAATAATTGCACTCCTTATAGTAAAGATTAGGTCATTTTTTATTTGTTTCCAGGTGAAAGTTTATATGTTAAGAGAATGAAATGGCCAAAACGTGAACATTTGAAATATATATATCAGAGGTGGTATAGAGCAGAGATAGTTAGTGTAAATCAGACTTTCACAGCTGAGGGATGAAGCTCTTTAGTTGCTCGTTAGTCACACCTGCCGTAATCAGAGGAGAGACTTTAGACAAAATACAGGAGACTATTTACAATAAGAGTAACAGTATTTAAGAAATAATACCATACAAATATTAAATACAGAAAGTTACCCACATGTACTCGAGTAAAAGCTCTTGTCATGCCCATATTTGGAAGATTAAAGGGTGTGTCTTTGTATTTACATAGTCAATCTAATGTAAATGTCCTGATAATGAGGGGAGTGGTGTTCTTAGTGTCACATTCATGAATTTGGGGCATCTCTCTTTAAGAAGTGTTTTGTCTTCTTAAGAACACTTTGTAAATCAGACCTAAGATTTTCTTAAGTTGTACTTTTAAATAAAGAAAATATTCATGAATGAGGCCCATTGTAAATAAATAAAAAAAATCAGGTATAAGACCTTTAACATCTAATCTTAATGACATGCAGCAATCAATGTAGATTTTGAATTGGTTTATACTTAGTAATTGACATGTACTTGGTCTAAAGCAGCCCTTCCCAAACTCCAGCAGGTCAAGGACCCCCATATCAATCCAACAATTCCACAGGGCCCTCCCGTCCAGTATTATGACATCACTCTTTTTAAAGAATACATAATGTTTCCTTCATTCATTTCACAAACATTTACATTAAAAATACAAATCATAGCAGCTACACAGCTAAAAAGAAACATAACATGCTAAAATGTCTTTATTTAAGAATAGTTTACCTTCATTTGACAAATTCTGACTTGCAAAGTAAAAAAAAAACACCTGCCCTATATTATTGACATCTGCCAATGTTTCAGTTCGTAATATATTTATTTCCTATTTTGTTGTTTATTTTCTTACCTTTTATTCTTGCTCAAATTAATGAGAAATCATCAAGAAATGTTGCCGTGTATATTTAGCCTGGCTAGCACCAGACTAAATATCACATGTGAATATTTAGTCTGGGAACCACCCGTTCATATTCAGGTAAGAGAGGCGTGGTTTACGATTGTCCATAGCCGTTTATTGGGTGCTACGAATGTCTATCATATACATCTGCACGTAGCCCAGAGCCAATCGTGTCAATTGTACCCGATGACGTTTGAGCCTCAGCCAATCCAGTCTGTCCAATAGTGCGCATCATCGTCTTGCCGTCCCTCCCTGTTCTGTGATTGGTCCCCAAATCCCTGCGAAAGATTTGGGCCATGGCTTCCAGGCTGTGTAGCAGTTCGAAAGGATTCGAGGGCGAGCAGCATGGGTATTCCCAGGCTAGTGTATACGCTAAATCCTTATTAAAATTAAACAAATACACATTAATATCATTCAAACTCAACTTATTTTAATGTGAATGATCTGCTTCAACATTTTTGAGGCCCCTCTGCAGTGCCTCAAAAAAGTGGGTCACCTGGGACAGATCTGGTGTGAAACTGGGACAAAACCATGATTTTGGAGGAAGTCATGGACAAAGGCCTTAAAACTGGGACTGTCCTGGGTAAACTGGGAGATCTGGTAACCCAGCCACGTATCAAACCTTACCGCATTACATTTTTCTCCTTAATAATATAATTTTTCAGAATGTCTGTTTGACCTTTAATCCTCTTTCATCCTCGTTTATGGATGAAGATCTATATCGGACATGATTTAATGAGCACAAAATGGAGACCGACCAGCCTTTACAGATTCCATACCATTCATTACACTAGCATTACACAGTACCACATTAACTCAACGCTGCTCCGGAACGCCACGCCACCTCACCCTTAGCGTAATGATAACCTCCATCTAAATGCTAATGAAAAAATATTGTGTCGCGGTGTCAAAATGTCACCCGTGAGCCCATGCCAACACGTGAGCACAACATCCAAATCAGTCTTTCCCCGTAATTGGCCTCTTGGTGGTAAACATTAGCGGTATGTGTGCCACGTTGCATAAATCATGTTTTGTCAACGCGCCGTCGGGGGGGGGGGTTAGGGGTTACTCAGGCTAATAGGCAAACGGCTGCAAAGTACAAGCAAATAAAAGCAAAGTTGGAGAGGAGAGAATAACTGCAGACTGGAGCTGAAAAAGTGCCGTAGCGCTTCATTATAGGATGCAGGTTTTCCTGTTGCGCCGCCTAATGGGGATTACCTTTTTTGTGAGCGTTTGACTCGATTCAGGTGTTGCGCGCGGTTATGCTTGTCTCAGCAAGAAGTCGACGCTCAAAGGGATGAGGGGAAGAGAACGGGAGAGGAAAGGATTTCTATTTTGGACAGCTCTTTAAGGTTCTAACTGGATCTTGATTGTGAAGAGCCGGAGTAAAAGTTTCACTGATTTACGGCAACTTATTGCATTTCATTTCATTCTTGCAGAGAAAAGTTTTTGTTATTATGAGAATTTTTGTTTTGTTTTCATGTGTAAAACAAATCCTCTTTTTATGACAAAATAACCAGTTTAAGTATGTGTTGCTTATTGATGGAATTGCTCATTGAAGCAGCTGGCTACTGACACAAAAATGTGAATTATTTTGTTTAATATGCTTTCATTTCAATACATATACAGTTGTGCTCAAAGGTTGTAAACTTTGCATATTCAGGATATGAATGAACACAAAAACCTGTATTTCACTCATGGTTAGTGGTTGCCTGAAGAAAAACCGGTTTGTTTCAACTAGAGAAACAAGCCAAATGTCCTGATCAAGAGTATTGTGCATCTTGAAACAAACAACAATTTTGTCAGAGTCCTGTATTTCAGCTGAAGTTTTTCTTCGCTCCTGAACAATTTTCCTGGCAGTTGTTGAAGGTCACGTAAACGTTAGATCAGACATTTGAGTTTTAGATTATTCTAGTCAATATTACTCAAATTAAGGTCAAGTATTCTAAATTTCAATAATTTTAACTTATCGAGTTCTTACATAAGACAGTGAGCCTGGCGTCACCAGCCTGACTCCATGTATGATATACATTAAAGACATTGTGCCTCATTCACGAAACAAACGTATGCACAAATTTGTTCTTAGCTGAAAGAGCTCTTGTGGAAGAACAAATCCTAAGAACAGTCAGGATGACTCTTGCACAAAAGATCATTTCTCTTTAAGAACAGTTTTGTCTTCTTAAGAACGCTTCGTGAGTCAGACTTAAGTTTTTCTGAAGTTTCTCCTAAGTTGTACTTAAGAACTTTTTCTTAAGATAATATTCATGAATGAGGCCCATTGTGCTGTTAGCTGCTCAAACTCTGGTGAGAACGCTACCAGACCAATCACAGCACATGAGGTGGGAGTTAGCGATGCATTATTTTCAGCTATAGTCAACAAACTCGTCAAGATGGCGGCCGAAACAGAGCGATGTTTTAGCACGACCTTATCGTTTGTTTTGAAAGAGCTGAACTTGTCCCTTAAACCACAACAACTGGCTGCGCTGAAGGTTTTTCTTTTTAAAAAAGGATGTGTTCGCAACTTTTCCAACTGCGTTTACGCCACATCCGTATTTCTGATTGGTTTACGATGGGTTTGTTTATCCCGCCTCTCCTCTTGAATTTGAACACTAGCCTAAGCCAACAGCACAAAGGCTGGCTTGCCTAGGACAGTGGTCTTCAATTGATATGGCATCAATCTGTAACGCCAAGCTGCGACCCAAATAACAATTATATAATTTAATATATGAAGAGTTCATTTGCAAAAACAGATATCTCCGAATTTTTAGCAATATAGTTTTAGACATTGATTACTGTGCTCTACAGGGGACACCAGTAAAAGTAAAGTTGAATCAATTTGATCCATAACAAGTGTCTTCATATTTCTCATACACTAAAATAGATCTGGACATTAAAAACACACCTAGACAAAGAGAAAATTACAAGCATGAGTTGATTTTTGTCAATGGCACTTATCTGTTTTTGCAAATAAACTCTTCATATGTAAAATACTGTATTTTCAAGAAAATCATAGATGAATAAGCATTAAATAATTATATAAAGCTAAAATTATGCCACAAATAACACATTTTAACAGACTGGGGATTTTTAGCAGATAAATACTGAAAAAAAGGGGAAAGGGAATCTTATTTGTATAGCGCTTTTCATTTGACACAAGTCACACCCAAAGAGCTTCACACATGAAAGGGACTGGGGGTTCATTCACTCCATGCTGATGGTGGTAAGCTACATTTGTAGCCACAGTTTCCCCTGGGGTAGACTGACAGAAGCGAGGCTGCTCACATCTGCGCCAATGGTCCCTCTGACCACCACCAACCACTCACACATAGGCATTGGGTGAAGTGCCTTGCCCAAAGACACAATGACAGTCTGCATCTGCAGGAGCCGGGATTCGAACCCCTGACCATACGATCATGAGACGACCCGCTCTACCGCCTGAAACAAAAAAGCTTGATGATTCTGCTGCCCACTTTTGGATTGCGACCCCCCAGTTGAGAATCACTGATAAAGGACATGTTTTCAAGGGGTAAAAATCTGTCCTTTCATTACTGTCAGAATTGGAATATAAAAGTTAAGCCTGAATGCAATCAGGTCTGGGATAATATGAGGTTTCTGTCTGGCATCAGAAAAAAATCTATATAACAATGAGCAAGTTTTTTGAACAGCTCTTTGAAATGAACCGATCCCAAAGACTCGGCTCCCTGTTAAGAGCCATGAAACCCATCACTACCGTACCGCCTCATTATATACGGGTTGTACTGCTGCCCTTGTCGTCGCCTCCTAATGGGGATTACCTTTTTTTGTGAGCGTTTGACTCGATTCACATGTTGCGTGCGTTTATGCTTGTCTCAGCAAGAAGTTGAGGCAACAAAAGGATGAGGGAAGAGAAAGGGAGAGGATTTCTCCCGTCAGACGACTATAGTTATGCTAAAAAGCCGCTGCTGTTGTGCGTGGATTAGAATTGCATAAAGTGTATGGAAACAGCGGGGCTTACAGATGCTGAACATGTGTCGCTGCCTGGGCTTGGACTCGGTAAGTATGGAAGTGGAATATTTTTTTACTTTTTTTGTCAGCTGAAGCAAGAAGTGTTTCAAAATGATGAAAAACGCAAATTGTCAGGTCTAAGTTTTAAGTAGGGATGGGAGATACCAGTGATTTTCGATCCGATACCAAGTATAATCATTTGATTTAAAACATTAACCCAACCATTTTTTCTCCCCATATCCGTTGCCGGGTCGTGGGGGGAGCAGTAAAACATTCATTTTAGTATTGATACTTTCGATACTGGCCCCAATATCAAAGTATCAATATTCTGTACTTTGGGCCTATGTTACAAAATTTGGAGGCTGTTTTCGATACATTATCTTTCCATTAGACTCTCACAACCAAATGTTCACTTTCGTCTATAGTAACTCCTATAGACACCAAAGCTTCCAGTCTTGCCCTTAACAATATTTTTAATGTTGTTGGGGTTTTTTTCAGTGGGAGTTTTGTATATTTAATTCCAAGCTTGATTTATCGAGCTTTGAACCCCAGAAACAAGGCAAAATCTGAATGTTTACAAATTCATTCTTGTAAAACTAGCTTATTCAAAAATCCCATCTTTGCTAAATCTTTGAAACTAATAAAAGAACAATATCAAAATGCCTTATTTTCATGTGGAGCATAAAATGACAGAAAAGTTGCAATACACAACTGGTGGCTTTGAGATGGAGATGCACAGCCGACTGTGGGCCGCTAGAGCTCTCTCTTCAGTGTCGATAAAGCCTTCTATGAAGTAATTGTTTCGTCTCTCCAATATAATGTTAAACAAGTATGTTAAGTAATCTATAGAAGATACAATTTGATATCTCTAAATTAAACATTTTCCCTATTCACCTGCAGTCTCTCGCCTTAATAAGCAAATGGACTTTCAGACTAAGCCCGGCCTCTGGTTTGTCCCAATGAGGGTTCAGCATTGTCACATTGTCTGCGGTAAGTGTTTGATTTATTTTGTTTTTAGCATCTGGAGAGAGGGAACATTGCAAAGAATAGAATGAGTCCATGCTTGCTATTCCTATACACTGGAAAAATTAATTCCAGTAAATAAAAAAAACTTTTCTTGAAATGAGAAAATTGCACCTTTGAGCATCCATCCATCCATTTTCTTCCGCTTATCGCGGGGGCAGCAGTCCAAGCTGCCTGGCGCACATTGCACCAGTCCCTTATGGCTCCTCCTGCAGATGGTGGGTCCACGGGAGGACAGCCTCACGACGCTCCTCTGGGCGACAGTCCTTGATGGTCTCATCATAAGGGGCTTCTGAACCGCTCTTGGTCTGACCCGTCACCTAGGACCTGTTTGTCAAGGGAGGCCCTACCAGGAGCATAATGCCCCAGGATCATTCAGGTGCTCAAACCCCTCCACCGCGATAAGGTGACGGCTCAAGGAGGGGCAAGTAGGTGAAATGATCTGCCAATGGAACAGACACTTAAACAAGTAAAAACATCCTATTGCACCTTAAATTAGATCAAATGTCTTCTTGCACTTGAAATAAGGGGAAACATCTTATTCCATTGGCAGTTTTTTTTACTTGGCAAGTAAGAATTACTCACATAAGGTTAAAATATTATTAAATCCAGTCATTTCATCTCATCAAGAGTTTTTTTGCAGTGCACTAGATCACATGAACACTTTCTGACATCCGAATGAGAGAGACACTTTTAATATGAATATGTTTTGTGTCATGAATCATAATTTAGTCTCCCCCGGCAACGCATTCATTATGATCCAAGGAGCCGGGTCACGAGGCATTTCTGTAATTAGCTTTGTTTGTATCGAAGGGTGCGATGTCGCGGTGGAGACTTCTACCTTTACAGACGCTCATTAAAATGACAAATGTGCCATGTAAACAATTGATTATAACTTCTTCTGCAGCGGTGGTTTGTTGTCCACTGTTGCTGGAGGAATATGGTGTGATAAAGGGACTTTGCAATTCCTAGCAATATGCAGATTAGGGACCTGCACGGCGCCCAAAGACAGCTCAGGGGCCAAAGGCTGAATGCTTAGGAGAAAGGATTGATGCCAAAGTGAAAGAATTCTCATACATTTCTCACACATTTTACAAATACTTGATAATTGATAATAAAATGACTTATAAGTGATTGAGAAGGTAATTTGTGCTGATTTTAAGTGGATTTTGAATAACCTAGAAAAAGATTACCAATGGAACACTTCACATTGATGTTTTTTTGTCTCATTTTTGTTTTATTTGTTTTTATTATTTTAAGTGTACAGTTTATTTCTCTCTTTCGCTTTGTAATCAGAAATGGAACTATTTCTGCTTGAGATATGCCTACCATGTACTTGTTATAGTTGTATTATTTGTTTCCCTCTACTGGCCAATAGTATAAACACACATTCCGAATGTAACTAATTGACTCTGTGCATAGCGTTCGGCTCATGCTAGCGCTAACTCCACGAACCTTCATTTCCGGTTCCGGTGACGACTTGTTTGGAGTTGCTACTTTGTATCAGAATCTTGGACCTCCCAAAAAATAACCATCAACGACGTCCACAGGAGAGTTGACTCGCTTTCTCCTGCTCCTATAAGCAAGAGGGAAGAGCGGATCAAACACACACCACTACAAGGGGAAGTAGGCAATGCTAATGAGAAACACAGAACCGGAAATGAAGGTGGTGTTCATGGAGCGTGCGCTGGCTTGGCTCGGATATCTCATACACAGTCAATTAACTCTTTTTAGACCCTATGATGGGTCGAAGATTGACATTAGAATGGATTTCTTCATATCTACATTTACAATTATGTAGGGTTTTGTACCAGAAACTTACCAGAAGCCCTAAAACAATTGATCCTGGAGCATCATAGAGCCTGCTGTGAAGGAAAGTAAAGGTGCCGTGCTGCACACACACAGCCACTGGGTCAGTTAAAGGCTACACACTTACACGCATTATCAAGTCTTTTTAAGTTACATAGATATAGTTAATATCTATTAACTGGGGTTCAGAAGCGGACCAGGTCTCAACCCCCTTTCCTCAATCCACTCCCTCAGACCTGCCACACCACTAATCACCCCCCTTTATAACCAGTCAAGCCCTTCATTCTGTTCGCTCGATCAGTCGACTCCACCCTCCCTTCCCATTTCTCATATTTTGTCTTTCAGCGCTGATTCCTGCTCAGAAGGGGGATCCTGAAGCTGCCGGGCAGACCAGCTCTTTCGGAGACCGAGCCCCCACCCAAAGTCTCATCTGCCCACCATCACGTCTACAGAATTCTGTCAATTCAATAAATTCCTCAAACACATTAGGTTGTGGCGTGGTCCTTGCTAGTCAATGCACATTTAAGATCTTAGGTTTATATTTTCGTCAAGACTGTTGGCCTTTATTGCTTACCTTTACTTTTGTCCCCCTTTTCTATTTCAGCATTACCAACATAGGTGTAGTAATTGGATCTGTCAATTGTACTTTGTCAAACAAGTGGCTCTCAAAGCAGCAAAGTGCACTGGGCCCCCACAACACTATACACGACCCTGAATAGAAAGAGATAAACAGGTACATACAAAAGTGCAGCTCGCCGTTGCCTCATTTCAGAAATAAACGCAGTGAGATTGGTCGGTGGCAGGTTTTTTTTTACGCAAGGCATCGGGGATCGTTCTTTGTGCCTTATCGAGTGATTGCACCATTCGTCTTGTTTACAGTATATGAGCCGGGTTCAGTCTGCCAAGTAAAAAGCCTTAAGGAGGGTAAATGCGCTCGTAATTCAAATTCTGCTGCTTTCAAAGACCCGAGGTGCTTCTTGCGTAACTGGCATTCAGCAAAATGTGTCTCGTGTACGTTAGGTGGATGGTTATGTGATCTAAAGCTTGTTTATTTGGTGTATTTCTTGATTGAGAAGAAGAAACAGGGATAATCTTATCCTTTTGCAGATTTTCCCTATCAGTCTCTACTCTATAGCTCACCTGATGTCTGTTCATTGCTATTCACATGTAACCTGGCGTGTGCCAGATTGATATGCGTATCTCTCTGATTTGAGTTCTACGCATTATCAATCTGGAAAGGCTCTCGTACAATCCAGTCGGGAAAGGGAGGGACAGTTACAAGCAGTACTTGAAGATAATTGGGTGAAGCGCCCGATGGTAGCCGCCTACCGTAATCAGCGGCAGAGCGTCTCGGACGTCATAGCACCATGTCCCGCCTTAAACCCCAATTCACACATGTGGTTTCCTGTCCCACCCCCTCGGAGAGTGTCATTGTTCCCAAGGAGCAGTCATCATGGGAAGGATCATGGGAGGTGTCGGCGTGAATGCCTGCTCCACCCCCATCCAGCCTGTCCGTCCTTGGGAGAGGATCCCCTCCTTCATGTGGACCTCCCCGAGGTTTCTCCTTTTGTCCCAATGGGTTTTTGAATTTTTCCTTGCCAAGAAGGAGGGTCTAAGGACAGGGGATTCTCCAGCACTATTAATATTCGATAATTGTCTTTCTTTTTCTTGTGAAGCCCTGCGAGGCGACTTTGTTGCGATTTAGGGCTATACAAATACAATTGAATTGAATTGATAAGACAGTGATCTAAAATTTTGGGGGAAACATGTTGGAGGTTGTTGATGAATTAAAGGACACAAATCATGCCAAATGGACCTTTTCAAGCTTTTTACCAAGTTATAATGTGCCCTTGTCAAAAAACGTACCTGTAGCTGTATTTCACTTAATTTACGCAGTTTTGAATTAATCCTGTTTGCGTTGGTCCGTTCATGTTGACTTCTGCAGCGCTTCGTTTTCTACTTCCTGGTACAGTTACATAATTGTTCAAACCCCCAAACTGTCCTCAACATTTTTAAAGCCAATAATCCAATATTGGATCAGGACACAGGAACTCTGTCGTGCAACTAGCCACATGCTTAAATCAAAGCTAATTGATCATTTTTGCCATGTGACTCCCCCTGTCGGCTATAGGGGGCGATCCAGGCCTAATCCTCATCAGCCCTGGCACTACTACTTGTGAACATCGTGTCATCCTCACAGAGGCATTATTTAAATTTTAAAAATGTAAAATAGCAATGCACAGACATCCTAATAAAATATTTTAAGCCTATTTTAAGATTTATATGCATGATATGTCCACTTTAACAAAACACATGCAATAATGGTCACACTTTCTGAGAAGCGCTAAGAAGGAGCGTTGATAGAAGCAAAATGTCCTTAACTCAACCAACCCAGTCCAGATGATTCAAGTCTCACTACAACACACCGCGTTTATTGTGTTTTCAGTGTTCTTTTAGTAAGTCAGGAGGTTTTGTTTGCCTGCTTGACTAGTTTCAACTACTTCCTGTAGTGTTCCTCAGAAGCGTCACGTGAAGCGACGTGTTCGAGGCTCCTTATGTGGACTTACCAGTCAGCAGTGGAAGCTTGCGCCCTCTACCGAGAGAACCCCCCTAGTGAGAAAGGGTGTACACTCCGTTGTCCCGGTTCATTGATGTTGGTGCACGTTTCCTGATCTCAATGGCTTCTCTGATCAATCAATCAGTTTTTGTAACACCCAATATCACAACAGGAGTCATCTCAAAGGTCGGTACAAACACAAAACAAGTAAATATCAAACATCAAACAATGAAATGTCAATGACTTGTCAATGAAATGTCAGCCTGAGGTTTCCAACATCCTTAGACCCTCCCCCGCGGCAAGGAAGAACCATGTGGGACAAAACGGAGAAACCTCGAGGAGAACCACATTGGGGAAGGGATCCAACTCCCATGGACGGATGGGCTAGATTTGATCCAGCAGTGGTACTTGTTACTTTGGGCACGGACGACCCTGGCATTGTCCCAGTCCATAGTGTGCTTCTCCCTCTTGCAGTGATGGGATATGGCAGATTTGGGATTTTCCTGTAGTGCTTGTTATTTTATTGCTCTTGTTTGTCTGTTGGCTGTCTCCTTTTCACACTCCTTCAGGTGCTCCTTCCGTATGTTAAATGGTCTCCCTGTCTCCCCCACATACTGTATGTTTTATTGCAGGATCGGCATGATATTTCGTAAACGACGTCACATTTATGGTCCGGGTGCATGGTGTCCATAGGCCTGACTATTAGCTGTTTGAGTTGGTGTGCGGTTGGACTGGTGTGTTAATGTTGTGTTTTCTCACGGCCCTTTGTCAGCGTTCTGTGATCCCCCTGATATATGGTAACTTACTAAAAGAACACTAAAACATTTTAAGCTAAGAAGAACTTTTTCAAAACAAAACCGTGTTTATTGCATCTTGCTTTAGTGTCTCCAATATTGTGCAGTTCCTTTTTGAATATAGAAAAAAACACAGAAAGCAAAATGTTAAATAGGCCACCATACTTGTTTACCACCATAGTATGTAGCTGACATAAGAAAAAAATAAAATAAAATCTAGACTTCAATCAATAGGAAAGCACCAGAGCCCACACATACAGTTTGACCAAGTCCATCTTTCCTCCCTCTCCCTCCCCTCACTCATCTCTTGTTTGTTAACTTCAAAGTGCAGCTGGACTTAGCCGGAGTCTACAGCTCATCCATAATGAATGAAGGCCCAACGTTAAAAGACTGTGTCCAGTGTGAACCGCCCCTCTGCCCGCGCTAACATGGCTAATGATGTCAGCGCTGCTCCCCGGGGGCCGCACTGACACCCCATTATCTGTTTGTCTTATTTAAACATGCTTTATGATAGCTTCCTTCATCTAGCTGGCACATAATAATGATAGTCGGATGGATAGTCTTGTATTGTTCTTTGTAAAAGGCGCCCATGATCAAAATGACATAGTGCAGAGCCAGAGTTGCACATTTGATGTTATTTTTTTCTTAGAGATTGGGGTGTGTAGCCCAAAAAGAAAAAATGTTTTTCTGTGATATTGAAAATTTAGTTGTGCACATTTTAAATATGCCCAAGATAATTTACATTTGAGAGAAGACAAGAAAGGAACAAAAAAGAAATAAAAGAACCAGTGCAGCCGATCTAGCGCAATCTTGGGTCGTGGTGGAGCAGCGTCTGGACACAGCTCCTTTTCTCAGCATTATGTGTGCAAAGGAAACTGCTTTCTGCCCACAACTGTCCAGTGTTATCCACACAGCGGGACTGCTGGCATTGATGCTGCAGTCAAAACTGTTGCTGTCAGTAGGCCTGCACTGCAAAAACAAATCTAAAAATGAGTAACATCTTCTTGAAATAAATATATTTACCTTGATATGAGGTGTGCGTGGATCGGGAAGTCTGGGCGTCTCGGCTCAGACTGCTGCCTCCGCGACCCGACCCCGGATAAAGCGGAAGAAAATGGATGGATGGATGGACCTTGATATGAGTTGGTAAGTACAATTTCACTGCCCGGCCAAAAATAAAAATGTCACATGCACCTTGGTCTGCCTTTAGCTTTGATCACTGCACCAATAGCTGTGGTATTGTTTCAATAAGCTTCTGCAGTGTTAAAAGATTTATTTCCATCCAGAGCTGCATTAATTATTCACCAAGATCTTGTATTGATGATGGGAGAACGTGGCCACTGCGCAAAGCCATGTCCAGCACATCCCAACGATTCTCAGTGGAGTTAAGATCTGGACTCTGTGGTGGCTGAGTGTGTGTTGGAGCCATGTAGTGATGCTCCTGTAATACTCTTTCTCAATGATAGCCCAATAAATCCTGGCATTATCATCTTTGAATAATGCTGTACCATCAGGGTAGAAGGAATACATTGATGGAATAACTTGGTCTTACAGGATGCTCATGTAATCAGCTGATCTCATTCTTTGGGCTCATTTTGTTCCTGAAAATAAAACTGACCAACGGCAGCAACCCCAGATCTACTGTATTTGCTTAGTTAAATCCACTTAGTTAGTGAACGACCAAGGCAGTCATTTTGACTGCTCCCAGATTTGCATATGTCATTCCTCTGGCTGCATACATTTTTGGTATTCCTCATCTGCTGACTTTTCCTGTGTCTGTTTGTACCGTATTCGTATGTTGTATTTTTCAAGAAAATATAAAAGAGCAGTATGCAATCTCACGCACACTGAGAAAGAGCAGCATGTCATTTTTGAATGTATCAATTTCTTTTCTCCCATTCTGGCCATTGAGGACCAGAGGGTAATGGGAGCAGAGAGACCAACTGCCATAGAAAGTTTGTTGGGCAACAAAAAATCGGTTTCATATTTTGATATCTGTTTGGTGTCTATTAGGAAGTAAAACTGAAAGGATTGAAGTGACTACTAACTTGCATCATCAGTTGACAGTTGTATTATGTTAAATCCACAGTCAGGTCACGACTCCCATTCACAGCCGTGTGTGTTTCAGTCTTTATGTCCTCACTTGTGTCTGCTCCTCCAAACTGAGAGTGCCCTGACCTCTATCTGTGGGGAGCGATAGTTCCCAGTTTTCCCACACAGAATAATGACATCTCATAGGCCTATATGTAGATTTGCAATTGCATTTTCAACTTGGTGTAAAGCAATTAGCCTGTGTTATTTGTGATTGACAACTATTTGTTTAATTCAAGAACTTTACAACATTCATGGGAAGAATTCAAGTATTGGAGAGCAGGTGATTTTCCATGTCTAGTTTTGTCACTAACCTGTGAGGTGATAAAATGACAAAACTCAACCTTTATGGTGCGTTCAGATAGAACGCAGCAAATCACACGAAACGCCTGGCGTTATTCGCCTGGTCATTTGAAACTTCACGCTTCCATCGCCTGAAAAAAATCGCCCCAGCCGCCAGTAAATTCCACCCAGATTTCACCTCTACGTGTCATCACTAGGCGGAGCTGTGTATCCTGCTGCTGTTTCCTGTTGTCAGTCGAGCCAACATGAGGACACTGCGAGTCAGCGAACAATATTTAGTGAGGAAAGCCGAACTACGGCGGCAGAGGCTCGGTCTCTGGTTTCAGCAAATCTTCCTGGCCCAGTTTGAGGAGCTGTTGTCCTGGCCGGCATTGGAGCTGCTATCCCCTGTTGTCTTCCCCTCTCCCGCTGGCTGCCCTTCTGTCTTCGGTTAGTAAATCAATCAATGCTCAATAATATATATATAATCAATAATATATAGCTAAATACACTCTTTCCATTTGAAAAGGTCATTTTATAGAGAGAATTGGCCATGAAATAACATGAGACTTTTTGAAAAATAGGCTTGTGGCACTTTTCCCCATCATTTGTGATGAGCTAAGTCAGCTGGATCTAACCTAGCTAGATTCAGTTTGATTGGTTAACACGCCGCGGTTTCACGCAAAAGTTGAAAATTTTCAACTTGGACGAAGCGGGCGATGAAGGCGAAATCGCTCATTTCACCCATTTCGCCCCGCGCTTATCGCCCAAATCGCGCCGCCACGGCCCTCATCGCGCATTTACATAGGGATAACATGTAAATTGTTCGCTCCATCGCGTTTGGTCTGAAAGCACATTATTTAGTAAAGAGCCTCATCCTCTGCCTCGAGGTCTCACGCGAACTCCGCTGCTCCCAGCTCCTCCGCTCGCTGCTCCCGCACGGCGACCTCTGGTGTTTCCATCTCCCCCGCGGCGATCTCCGCGACCTTCTCCGGTGTTCCGGGGGCCTCTTCCACCCCGGCCGCCTGACCATCTTCTCCGAGATGGAGGTGGCTCATAATCGACATCAGAACCCTCAAAAGTGTCATCCTCATAAGTGTCACCCTCAGGGCTCTAAAAACGTAAACAAAAAAAAGCCAAAGCAATATCTACTTATTTGAAGAACTGACCAAACTACGACCACAAACAAGGATGAATATGCCTAGCATCGAAGGCTAACTAGCAAGATCGCTACCATGTGAAGTACTTTTTGCATCCATTCAAGCATTTTCACCACATATACAGCTAGCTAAAAAGGGGGAATACAAAATTAAAATTATAGTAAGAAGGCAAATATTTACCATGGAGGAATCAGACATTGATTTTGGAGAAAGAGGTGGGGACAGCAGCAGCGACTTCTCACAAACATTGCAGCTCACTTACATATGTTTGTAAAGGAGGGGTTTCGTGCGTAGCAAGCCCACACGAAGGTGGGGGCTGTTGCGCCAGCGCACTATTCGAAAACACACAAACAGTGTTTGGACTTCTCGCCCGCCCCAAAATCCTCCCTAATGCCTTTAACTTTTATTTAACTGTTATTTAGTTTTAATCAAGATTTAGATGATTGTTTTTGTAATTGTTTTTGATATTATTCAAGGAATTTCTCCCACATGGACAAAGCACATACAGTGAAGAAAGTAAGTATTTGAACACCCTGCTATTTTGCAAGTTCTCCCACTTAGAAATCATGGAGGGGTCTGAAATGGTAGGTGGATGTCCACTGTGTGAGAGATAATCTAAAAAGAAAAATCCAGAAATCACAATCTATGATTTTTTATCAATTTATTTGTGTGATACAGCAGAAAATAAGTATTTGAACACCTGTCTATCAGCTAGAATTCTGACCCTCAAAGACCAGTTATTCTGCTTTTAAATAGTCCAACTACACTCTGCTCATGATTCTAATTTAGTAGCACCTGTTTGAGGTTCTTAGCTTATACTAATATACTAATATACTAATATACTAATTATTAAATATCAGATGAGAAACACACCCGAGTGCATGTTCTGTTCTTTATTCATTTGCGTTTCAGTCGTCCGAGGCTGGAATAAGAGGAGCAGTGAAATCAGAATCCAAAGGAGAATCTGGGAGCGCTGGATTTAGTGGCCGTCACCTTCGAAAACACACAAACAAATGGTATTGATTTATTTGGCACAGAACAGCAGTAAATGTCTATTATCTGTCTTTTACTTTACACATACTCATTAGTATAATGAGTATACTTGCAACATTGACACCATTTGACATCAATACTGTATATGTTGATCCAATGGAATTGATTTGCCCACCCCTAATATCAAACACTATAATAGATTCTTTTTCCACACTCATAAACAAGGATCTGCAATACAAAAAAAGAAAGAAAAAAAAGTAGGACAAGATAGACAAAATAGAAGGTTGAGTGATTTTGAGCGACGCGGCGTGACGCGACAGGATGTCAACCTCGTCGCCGATTGACGGATGAGGACCGGAGCTGCGCAGCCTCGTGTCTCAGATCTATCACTGTAATGACCATCAAAGCTAGCCTCCTCTGTTCTTTAGAGGACGACCTGCCTGCCGTTAGCGTTAGCCGCGCTGACAGATGAGCCATAGGGATGAATGGAGCTGACAGGGGTCCAAGTGCTAATGCGTCCCCTGCAGACAGCTCTTACAGCGAGTGGGGGGCGGGGGCATCGGAGGACGCTGATGATGGCTTGCGGAAGGAGGACGGTTCAGTGGCATCAAACATAAGAAATGCCAGGAGAGTCTCGCTGCGTTGCTTCTAATGCCATATGAGATCATTTCGGGGACAAATTGATTTTTGCCCAATAGAGGTTACAGTGCGGTGGCTGATTTGTTGTGATCATGGTCCAGATTGTCAATTGAGCACTGGTGCAGAATGTTGGCTTTGAGAGGAGCAACGCCGCAGATTGAAAACCCATCTTCAAAAATATGTCTCCTTTCCACTGCCAGTGCAAATGCATGCCAGCTTTGGAATGCTATTCTCTCTACGAAACAACGTAACAGTGATGCTTTTGGTAAATGACTTAGGTTAGACCAGTGGTTCTCAACCTTTTTCACTCGCGACCCCCAAAGTGAAGACTGCTAGCATTTCACGACCCCCAGAGCACACGTTTTCCATTCAAACATACATAGAAAATATGTTTTGTGGAAGCTTGTAACACCAAAGCAAAAGTTTGATGTAGGCATGTTCTTTATGATGCTTTGACATATTCAATCAATCAATTTATAACGCCCAATATCACAACAGGAGTCATCTCAAAGGTCGGTATGGACAAAAACAAATCAATATCAGACATCAAGAATTATCAAAATAAGTCACACACAAATGAAATGTCACAACCAGATGTAATGTCCTGTAAATAAGTAAATCGGACATAACAAGCTTAGAGTATCCCACATCCTTAGACCTTCCTCCACGGCGAGGATCAACCCTTAAAACCACATGGGAGAAAATTAGGAAACCTCGAGGGGAACCATTTTGGGGAAGGATCCACCCCTATGGACGGATGGGCCAGTGGTGAATTTTTGGTCGACCAGAGTCCAATGGCTATGTCCAGCGAGAGTTGCAGTGGCCATTAAACTGGGAGATGGCCTCAGGCAAACACATATTGTGGCTTGTTGTTTGAACCTGAGTCCGTTGAGTGGGTAACTTGTTGCCGAGTGTTGTCCGAACACGAGGATGTGAAACATGCTATAGTCAGTGATTGTACCTGCCAGCTATGGTCTAGAAAAGTAGCCTAAACGTCGCACAGGACCCCCGTTGGGTTACAATAGGGCTAGAGAGGTTAATATGGGAATTATTATTGGAATTTTCAATGCTGATTTTCAGAGCTTTCACGAACTGCGATTTTCTGGGTTATAAAGGGATACATTCTGAGTAGGAATCCGTTGAAAGACCTTTAGTCACAATTTGTTGAGGGTTGACCCATTTTTCGGCCTAATTTGACTGGACTAAATACTCTTACACTAAGAGATTTTAACTTCTTGCCTTATGAATATTTTTTTTATCTATCTATCTAAACAAAAATTAGCGACAAAGTCCAATGTCTTCTCTTTCAGCACATACAGCATGAGCAAAGATCAAATTATTGTCTACAGTACATGTTCATAACAATGTGACAATATACAAAAAGACTTTCAGCCAAAAGATTAATGTGGCACCTTTTTTTTTTTTTAGATCAGAGCACTAGCTAAAAATAACAATTTTATATTTTCTATTTTGTGAGATTTCCTTGGAACAGCCTCTTCCATTGAGCTGTATTGGCTCCTGCCCTCCATGTGAAATTATGACATCAACCTATCCCAACTACAGGCCTCTACACACTAGAGACACACAGACCACCCAGACCCACCAACTGTCGAGTCGCAGCTCCATCCATTCTAACTCGCGCTCCTGCTGCTACTACACTGGACCCCCGCGCGACCCAACGTGCCTCGTGAGCGGCCGTTGCTCGCTTTCCAAAACCTCATCTATCACGCCTCTATTTTCCCTCGCTCCAGCGCCGCACATTTCCCGACTGCGCTCCTCGTTGATCACTGACAGCCCGACGCGCCGCCTTCTTATGTAGCCCTGTATGAAACATTAGAAAGCGTCGCGGCTCGCAGTGCCATGTCACATTCCCTCCCGCCCAGTTTGACGCGTGACGATCTAATGGGTGACACGCAGCCTCCGATAACAACAACAGAAGCAGCAGCAGGCATGGATACATTACATCTCTGGGGTATCAAAGGACCTACTGTATATACCTGATTTATTTTTCTTTCCTTTTTTTTTTACAATAATAGGAGAGGGAGCGAAAGTTCAAACGTATTCCTAACTTGATTGATTTCTAGCATCCCAATTCTTCACAGAGATGAGTTTGTACTGTTGGCATGTTTCACAACTTTCAGGGTCACTGTCAAAGTAAAGCTAACAAAAACATTGCTGCCCACAAACCACTCCATATCCACTATATCGAAGAAGGACCAGACCAGTTTAATTTCACTACTAAAATGGGGTACAGGGCATTTGATTTATTTATTTTGAACATGTGAATGTTTTGTGTAAAATTACATTAGGAAACCATAAAGTTGAGATTTAAAAGAAGAAAATAACATTTGAAAGCAAACCAATGCAAATTTACAAGTCCGAAAGTATTCATTGTTTTATTGGGTGTTGACCAAATTTGATCTTTTCGTTGGTTCTTTAAAGGGAATTTTCAATGTTTTTATCATTCTGCCTCTTTGCTGTTGCCAACAACTTCACAGTACGATCAGTGTTGGGGAGAATACTTTGAAATTGTATTCAGTGACAGAATACTGAATACTTGTCTTAAAATGTATTTTGTAGCGTATTCAGTTACTTTGCCCAATCAGTGTACTGTATTCTGAATACTTAGATACTT